>CM022301.1:533657386-533687279 GCA_011799875.1 Thinopyrum elongatum | reverse complement strand
GGAGAGATATTATAGTTAGTTAGTGCCTTTTCTTCTGCCGCCCCGCTACTGATATGTCGATAGCACTAGCGCCCTTTTGACGACGCGCCTATGTAAGTAGCAGAGTAGCGCCTCATTTAGACTAGCGCTACTGATAAGCTTCTGGGTTATCAGGTTTTCCTGTGTGTAGGGTAGTAGGCTGGGGTGGGGCGCCAGTTGAGGCCAGCAGAGTTGAACGAGGTAGACGATGGCAGAGAGAACCCACCCAGACATGCAAAAAGGGAGAATTTTTTGGACCTTGTTATGTATGAAGAGTAATGCACGCCAGTTGCCGCGCTGCGAGCCTGCTGCCCACCTCCCCACCGCCCCATGAACAACTGTCTAAATAAGCATCGCTCGTCACACGTAAGGGAAGAAAACAACACAAACAAAGCAACAAACAAGCAAAGAAGCAACTCACCTGAAGCCGCAAATAAATCCAGCAATGAGAAGAAGAAACCGTAAGGCTGAGCCACAACCGAACCGACTCAAGGGACATGGCAAGGGAAGGCCACACCAGACCTTAACATGCAAGGCAGGAACTCGAAGAGAGCGCAAAGCGAGGATGGGCGACAGAAGCAAGGGTGAAATGAACGCAAATGAAGGAGATGGGCTAAGAAATGGCACCACAGAGACAAATGAGGGGACATAATCAGAAACCAGATTGCATGCGGAGGAAACGAGCACTAAACGGGACCATAAAAGCATTACAGACACCCTCCCTGTGAGTGCCAAAGAAGTTCAGTACAACACAACCTTACCCGGGTTTACGATCGGTTCGACCCATCCGGTGGCATCCGCATGTGCTGGCTATCCGGTGGGGCTCAACAAGAGTGTCAAAACAGGCGTACCCGAGGTGGGGTAAACAACATGAACCAGGCTGGACTGAGTGAGTGATCTTGATAGGCTGGTCCCACGCATGCACAGACGCTTAGGGACGCGGCGGGAGGACCGGTGGAACGCGTGAAGAAGGAGGCGCACCGGTTGGGCCCAACAAAACAGACCGAAACAACCCGGCCATAGGGCGAAAGAGTCCCGGACAACCTGGACCCAGTGCGAGCGTCGTGTATGACGGTTACGACCACGCCTGATTGCGTGAGCTGATCGAAGAGCCCTTGGAGGGGGGGGCCAAAGATGTTGACATTGCAGTGTAGACAAAGCCATGAGAGCCGGGGGCCCCCGTGCGACCCGCGGTCACCCGTCTGGACATTGAGGCAAGTCGCTCATAGTGAGCGCCGTCCGGATGAATCGTTACACTAGTAGGAAAAAGGGACCTAATGTGAAGACACATAGTCCCGGTTTGAGAACTTAAACCGGACTTAGTGTGACCATTAGTTGCCGTTGTTCTTCAACGGCTAGGCGGGAGGCGATCATTGTACCGGTTGTGGCAAACCTTAGTACCGGTTCGATGCCACGACCGATACTAAAGACGGTATCCGGTAGCAGGACTGTTGTCAGGTTGTGGCCCCACCAACACCTTTAGTACAGGTCCATCCACGAACAGGTACTAGAGGCCAGAAAAGGGTTTGAACATTGATGATGATGCCTTTGGAATGATGAATAATGAACACACAAAATGTCTGGAGTTTAAAATAAGTTATTAAAAATGAAGGAGAGGCACAATGCTCACTGCACTTGAGTTAGCTCCAGGCCTTGGAGAAACTGCAGATAGCTCCAAGCAGTCTTGCACCATTTCCTTCAAAAGGGGGGGGGGGGGGGCCCTGAGGAAAGGGGCTAAGCAAACTGCAGGTGAGCATTGCGCCTTCATCCTTCATTTTTCCTTCCTCTCGGCACTCAGTGCTTATAAAACCGCATGACGCGTCCCTCTAGCTTGGCGAGTGGACTAATTTTTAGCCACCGCCGGACAGGCGTTTAGTCGTGGTTGGTGGGATCCACCGCGCCTAAGGACCTTTATTGCTATTTTTCATGCCATTTACTGATTTTTTTTTGCTAAAGGACCCTGAAATGAAAAGCACTACAATGAACGTTGAAAAGGTAAAGTTCGTGGAATGGTCTCATCATTTGACCCACAGAGCATGTGCTAAAAGTTGAGAGGGTTACGGAAAAAACTGGATGCACTTCGTGTACAAAATGAGACAATCTCTTTCGTAGTATCAGGGTTTCAGACAAAAAACTCATTGTTACAAGGGCATTTCATTTTTTTAACTTATTTCAACTCTCAACTTTTTGTGCATTCAGTATGCGCCGTTCGAAGCAACGTCATTCAATTTTCAACCCTTTCTGACTTCATTGCAATTTTTCATGCATTTACTGATTTTTTAAAGCTAAAATGACCATGAAATTGAAGAAGCATACAAATGAACTCTGAAAAAGGTTGAAGTTGGCGATGGTCTAATCATTTGACCCACATAGTATGTGACCCAAAAAGTTGAGGGGTTACAGCAAAAACGGAATGACTTCGTGCACCAAAATGGACAATCTCTTTCGTAGTATTAGGGTTTCGGACGAAAAATCGTATGGTTACAAAGGCCAATCATTTTTTTTAATTATACAAACTCCAAACTTTTTGTGTGTTCATATGCACAATTCAAGCACACTGTCATCAACTTCAACCCTTTCTGACTTCTTTGACCTATTTTTAATGCATTTACTGATTTTTTGAGCCTAAATGACCTGAAATGAAAAGCACTACAAATGAACTCTGAAAAGGTTGAAAGTAGGCATGGTAACATTCATTTCACCCACATAGAAGTGCTAAAAAGTTGAGGGTTGACGGCAAAAACTGAGGCACTTCGTTTTGTACAAAATGGACAATCTCTTTCAAGTATCAGGTTCAGACGAAAAACTCGTTGTTACAAAGGCATTCATATTTTTTACTTATTTCAATCCAGACTTTTGTGCGTTCAGTATGCTTCCATTCAAAACCACTCATCATTTTTAAACCTTTTCTGACTTATTGCTATTTTTCATGCATTTTTACTCCTTTTTGAGCTTATACCGTGAAATTGAAAGCAAAGCACTACAAAGGAACTCTGAAAAGGTTGAAAGTTGCATGGTTCATCATTGACCCAATAGAATGTGCTAAAAAGGTGAGAGGGTATGGCAAAAACTAGATGCACTTCGTGTACAAAATGGACAACTCTTCGTAGTATCAAGGTTTTTCGGACGAAAAAACTCATCTGTTACAAAGGCATCATTTTTTTAACTTATTACAACTCCAGACTTTTTGTGCGTGCAGATGCACCATTCAAAGCCACATCATCAAACTTTCAACCCTTTCGGGACTTCATTTGATATTTTTCATGCCTTACTGATTTTTAGCTAAATGACCCTGAAATTTAAAAGCACTACAAATGAACTCTGAAAGAAAGGTTGAAATAGGCATGGTAAACTTCATTTCACACATAGCATTTGCTAGAAATTAGAAATTTGGAGAGGCTTACGGCAAAAAAACTGGATGCAATTCTAGTACAAAAGGACAATCTCTTCGAAAGTATCAGGGTTTCAGACGAAAACTCGTCTGGTACAAAGGCTATTTCATATTTTACTTATTTCAACTACAAACTTTTTGTACGTTCAGTATGCTCCATTCGAAACACGTCATCAATTTACAACCCTTTCTGACTTTCATTGCGAGGTTTCATGCATTTACTGATTTTTTTTTGAGACTTAATGACCCTGACATTGAAAAGCACTAAAATGAACTTGAAAAGGTTGAAAGTAGGTCATGGTAACATCATTTCCGACATAGAATGTGCTAAAAAGTTGAGAGGGTTCGGCAAAAACTGGATGCACTTTCTATACAAAAGGGACAAGCTCTTTCGAAGTACACTGTTTCAGACGAAAACTCGTCTGTTACAAAGGGCATTTATATTTTTTTAACTTATTTCAAATCCAAACTTTTTGTGCGTTCAGTATGCTCCATTCGAACCACGCATCAATTTTCAACCTATTGACTACATTTGCTATTTTTCATGCATTTACTGATTTTTGAGCTAAATGACCCAGAAATTGAAAAGCACTAACAAATGAACTTGAAAAGGTTGAAAGTTAGGCATGGTCTATTATTGGACCACATAAGCTGGGCTAAAAAGTAAGAGGGTTACGGCAAAAACTGGCTGCACTTCGGTAAAAAATGGACAATCTCTTCGTGTAAAGGGTTTTTCGGACAAATTCATCTGTTACAAAGGCAATTCATTGTTTTGTGAACGTATTACAAACTCCAGACTTTTTGTGCATCCTAGTATGCACCATCAAAGCCACGTCATAAAACTTTCAACCCTTCTGACTTCATTGCATTTTTCATTGCATTTATGATTTTTTGAGCTAAAAATTGGGAAAACCCCTGAAATTGAAAGACTACAAATGAACTTGAAAGTTGAAAGTAGGCATGGAAACAAATTTCATCCCCATAGCATGATGCTAAAAAGTTGAGAGGGGTACAGCAAAAACTGGAATGCACTTCGTGTACAAAATGCGAAATCTCTTTCGAAGTATCAGAGTTTCAGACGAAAAACTCGTCGGTACGAAGGCATGTCATTTTTTTTTAACTTATTCACTCCAGACTTTTTGGGCGTTCAGTGTGCCACCATTCAAAGCCCCATCATTCAACGTCACGCTTTCTCACTTCATTGCTATTTTTCATGCAATTTACTGTTTTTTTTGCTAAATAAAATGACCCTGATTGAAAGCACTACAAATGAACTCTGCGAAAAAAGGTTTCAAAGTGGCATGGTATCATCATTCCCCCACATAGCATGTTGCTTCTAAAAAGTTGAGAGGGTTAAGGCAAAAACTGGATGACACTTCTAGTACAAAATGGAACAATCATTTCGGAGTAGCAGGGGTTTCAGACAAAACTCATCTGTTACAAAGGCATTTCTATTTTAACTTATTCAAACTCCAGACGTTTGTGCGTTCAGATGCTCATTCGAAACCACGTCATCAATTTTCAAACCTTTCTGACTTCATTTTGCTATTTGTCATGCATTTACTGATTTTTTGAGCTAAAGACCCTAAAATTGAAAAGCACTACAAATGAAACTCTGAAAAAGGTAAAGTTGAAAGTTGGCATGGGTCAATCATTTGACCCACATAGCTGGCCTAAAAAGGTGAGGAGGGTTACGGCAAAAACTGGATGACTCGTGTTAAAAAATGGACAATCTCTTTCGTGAGTTCAGGGTTTCGGCCGAAAAATTCATCTGTTACAAAGGCAATTCATTTTTAACTTATTACAAAATCCAGACTTTTTGTGCATCATAGTATGCACACCATTCAAAGCCACGTCATCAACTTTTCAACCCTTTCTGAACTTCATTTGCTTATTTTTCATGCATTTACTGATTTTTTTGAGTAAATGACCCTGAATGAAAAGCCACTACAAATGACTCTGAAAAGGTTGAAAGTAGCATGGAAACATCATTTCACCCACATAGCATGTGCTAAAATGTTGAGAGGGGTTACGCAAAAACTGGTGATGCACTTCGTTGTACAAAATGGACCCCCCCCCCCCCAATCTCTTTCGAAGTATTAGGGTTTCAGACGACTCGTCTGTTACGAAGGCATTTCATTTTTTTAACTTTATTTCAACTCCAGACTTTTTGTGCGTTCGTAGCCACCATCAAAGACAAAATCATTAACTTCAACGCTTTTACTTCATTTGCTATTTTTTCATGCATTTACTGATTTTTTTTTGCTAAATGACCTGAATTGAAAAGACCTACAAATGAACTCTGAAAAGGTGAATGAAAGTTTGGATGGTATATCATTTTCACCCACATAGCAGTGCTAAAAAGTTGAGAGGGGTTACGGCAAAAACTGGATGCCACTTCTAGTACAAAATGGACAATCTTTTCGAAGTATCAGTGTTCAGACGAAAACTCACTTGTTACAAAGGCATTTAATATTTTTACTTATTTCAACTCCAGACTTTTGTCTGCGCTTCAGTATGCTCCGATAGTCGAAACCACGTCATCATTTTCACACCTTTTGACTTCAGTTTGCTATTTGTCATGCATTTATGAATTTTTTGAGCTAAATGACCCTGAACTTGAAAAGCACTACCAAATGGAACATCTGGAAAAGGGTGAAAGTAGGCAAGGTAACATCATTTCACCCAACAAGCATGTGCTAAAAAGTTGGAGGGTTACCGCAAAAACTGGATGAACCTCGTGCTACAATGGACAATTCTTTCGACGTATTAGGGTTTCAGACGAAAAAACTCGTCTGTTAGAAGGGATTTCATTTTATTTTTTTAACTTATTTCAACTCCAGACTTTTTGTGGTTTCAGTATGCACCATTCAACGCCACATCATTAACTTCAACGCATTTCTTACGTCATTTGCTATTTTTCATGCATTTACTGATTTTTTTGCTAAATGACCCTGAAATTGAAAAGACCTACAAATGAACTCTGAAAAAGGGTGAAAGTTGGCAGGGGATCATCATTTCACCCACATAGCATGTGCCCTAAAAGTGAGAGGTTTACGGGCAAAAATGGATGCACTTCTAGTACAAATGGACAATCTCTTTCGAAAAAGTATCAGGGTTTCAGACGAAAAACTCATCTGGTACAAAGGCATTTCATATTTTTAAAAAAACTTATTTCAAACTCCAGACTTTTGTGCGTTCAGTATGCTCCATTCGAACACGTCATCATTCAACCTTTCTGACTTAATTTGACTATTTTTCTGCATTTACGGATTTTTTGAGCCTAAAGACCACTGAACTTGAAAAGCGCTACAAATGAACTCTGAAAAGTTGAAAGTTGCATGCCATGGTCTCATCATTGACCCAACATAAGATGTCCTAAAGTTGAGAGGTACGCAAAAAACTAGATTGCACTCGTGTACAAAATGGACAATCTGCTTTCGTAGTTAATCGTTTTGTTTAGGGTTAGGACGAAAACTCATCGTTACAAAGGCCAATTCATTTTTTCTTTAATTATGACAACTCCAGCTGTTTGTGCAATTCAGTATGCACCATTCAAAGCCATGTCATCAACTTTCAAACACCTTTCGACTAATTTGTTATTGTCATGCATTTACTTGATATTTTTGAGCTAAAAGACCCTGAAATTGAAAAGCAATACAAATGAACTCTTCTGAAAAGGTTGTGAACGTAGGCATGGTATCATCATTTCACGGACATAGCATGTGCCTACAAAGTTGAGAGGTTACGGCAAAAAACTAGATGCACTTCGTGTACAAAATGGACAATCTCTTAGAAGTATTAGGGTTTCGGACGAAAACTCGTCTGTACAAAGGCATTTCATTTTTTAACTTATTTCAACTCCAGACTTTTTGTGCGTTCAGTTTCAGTATGCACCATTCAAAGCCACGTCATAACTTTCACCCTTCTGATTCATTTGCTATTTTCATGCATTTATGATTTTTTGAGCCTAAAGGACCCTGAAATTGAAAAGCACTACAAATGAACTCTGAAAAGGGTGAAAAGTTGGCATGGTCTCATCATTGACCACTAGAATGGCTAAAAGTTGAGGGGTTACGGCACAAAACTGGATGCACTCATGTAAAAAATGGACACTCTCGTTCGTAGTTATCAGGGTTCGGACGAAAATCATCTGTTACAAAGGCAATCATTTTTTTAACACACTCATCAACTCTACTCGCGAACTCCTCCAACCCTTTCCCCCCCCCCCCCCGCCCCCCATTACCAACCCCTTAATACACACCCCCCCCCTCCCTTCCAAACATCCTTCCTACCCACTTCTTATTGCTTCTCTACACTTATCTACCCTCTCCTCCCACTTATTACAACTCAAACTTTTTGTGCACAGTAATGCACCACTTTCAAGCCACGTCATCAACTTCCCCTTGCTGACTTCATTTGCTATGTTATGCATTTACTGATATTTTTTGAGCTAATGACCTGCAATTGCAAAAGCACTACAAATGAACCCCTCTGAAAGGTGAAAGTAGGCATGGTAAATCATTTCACCAACATAGCATGTGCTAAAACGTTTGAGAGGGTTACAGCAAAAACTGGATGGCACTTCGTGTACAAAATGGACAATCTCCTTTCGGAAGTATAGGGTTTCAGACAGAAAACTCGTCTGTTACGAAGGCATTATTTTTTTTGCAGCTTATTTCAACTCCATACTTTTTGTGCGTTCAGAATGCACCATTCAAAGCCACATCATTAACTTTCAATGCTTTCTTTTTACATTCATTTGCATTTTTCATGCCATTTACAGATTTTTTTGCTAAATGACCTGAAATGAAAGGACCTACAATGAACTCGAAAAGGTGAAAGTTGGCATGGTATCATCATTTCACAACTAGCAGGTGCTTAAAAGTGAGGGGTTAGGCAAAACCCTGGATGCACTTCTATTTACAAAATGCGACCATAGTCTTTCGAAGTACAGGTTCAGACGAAAACTCATTTGTTACCAAAGGCATTTCATATTTTTTAACTTATTTCAACTCCAGACTTTTGGCGTTCAGTATGCTCCATTCGAAACCACAGTCATCAATTTTCAACCCTTGATGACTTTCATTTGCTATTTTCATGCATTACTGATTTTTTGAGTAAATGACCTGAACTCGAAAAGCACTACAAATGAACTCTGAAAGGTTGATGAAAGTAGGCATGGTAACATATTTCACCCACGCATAGCATGTGCTAAAATTGAGGGCTTACGGGCAAAAACTGGCTGACTTCTAGTACAATGGACAATCTCTTTCGAAGTATCAGGTTTTCAGACGAAAACTGTTGTTACAAAGGTATTTCATATTTTTAACTTATCACACTACAACTTTTTGTACGTTCAGTATGACTCCATTCGAAACAGTCATCAATTTTCAACCCTTTCTGACTTCATTGCATATGTTTCATGCAGTTATGATTTTTTTGAGCAAAGACCCTGAAATTGAAAAAGCCACTACAAATGAACTTTGAAAAGAGTTGAAAGTAGGCATGGTAACATCATTTCACCGACAAGATGTGCTACAAAAGTTGGAGAGGGTTACGGCAAAAAAAAACTGGATGCACTTCTAGTACAAAATGGACAATAACTTCGAAAGTATCACGGTTTTAGACGAAAACTGTCTGTTACAAGGCATTTCATATTTTAACTTATTCAAATCCAAAACTTTTTGTGCGTTCAGTATTGACTCCATTCGAAACCACGTCATTCAATTTTCAACCCTATCTGACTACATTTGCTATTTTTTCATGCAGTTACTGATTTTTTTGAGCTAACTGACCCAGAAATGAAAAGCACTACAAATGAACTTGAAAAAGTGAAAGGTGGCATGGTCCATAATTTGACCCACTAGCAATGTTCTAAAAAGTAAAGAGGGTTACAGCAAAAACTGGATGCACTTCGTGACAACATGGACAAAGCTCTTTCGTAGTATCAGGGTTTCGGAACGAAAATTCCTCTGTTTACAAAGGCATTCATTTTTTTAAATTATTACAACCCAGACTTTTTGTGCATCTAGTAGGCACCATTCAAAGCCACGTCATCAACTTTCAACCCTTCTGATTCATTTGCTATTTTTCATGCATTTACTGATTTTTTTTGAGGTAAATGACCCTGAAATTGAAAAGCACTACAAATGAACTCTGGAAAAGGTTGAAGTAGGCATGGTAAAATTATTTCACCCACATAGGCAGGTGACTAAAAGTTGAGAGGGTTACAACAAAAACTGGATGCACTTCGTTGTCAAAATGGACAATCTCTTCGAAGTATCAGAGTTTCAGACGAAAACTCGTCGGTTACGAAGGCATTTCATTTTTTTTTAAACTTAGTCAACTCCAGACTTTGTGCGTTTCATTATGCACATTCAAACCAAATCATTAACTTTCAAGGCTTTCTTAGTCATTTGCTATTTTTCAGGCATTACTGATTTTTTTGCTAAATGACCCTTGAAATTGAAAAAGACCTACAAATGAACTATGAAAAGGTTGAAAGGTGGCAGTGGGATCATCATTTCACCCACCTAGCATGTGCTAAAAAGTTGAGAGGGTTACGCAAAAACTGGATGCACTTCTAGTACAAAATGGACAATCTCTTTCGCAAGTATCAGGGTTTCAGACGAAAACTCATCTGTTACAAAGGCATTTCATATTTTTAAAAATTATTACAACTCCAGACTTTTTTGTTGCGTTCAGTATGCTCCATTCGGAAACACGTCTCAATTTTCAAAGACTTTTGACTTCATTTGTATTTTCATGGGGCATTTACTGATTTTTGAGCTAAATGACCCTGAACTTGAAAAGCATAACAAATGAACTCTGAAAAGGTTTTGAAGTAGGCAAGGTAACATCATTTCACCCCACAAGCAGTGTGCTCTAAAAAGTTGAGAGGGTTACAGCAAAAACTGGATGCACCTCGTGTACAAAATGGACAATCTCTTTCGGAAGTATTTAGGGTTTCAACGAAAACTCGTCTGTACGAAGGCATTTCATTTTTACTTATTTCAACCCAGACTTTTTTGTGCGTTTCAGTATGCACCATTCAAAGCCACATTCTTACCTTCAACGCTTTCTACTTCATTTGCTTTTTTCTGCATGTACTGATTTTTTTTGCTAAATCACCCTGAATTGAAAACGACTACAAATGAACTCTGAAAAGTGAAGTTGGCATGGATCATCATTTCACCCACCATAGCATGGGCTTAAAAATGAGAGGTTACTGGCAAAAACTGGATGCACTTCTAGTACAAAATGGACAATCTCTTCGAGTAAGTCATCAGGGGTTCAGACGAAAAACTCATCTGTTACAAAGGCATTCAATTTTTTAACTTATTTCAACTCCGACTTTGTGTGCGTTCAGTATGCTCCATTCGAACCACGTCATTCAATTTTCAACCCTTTCGTGATTTCATTGCTATTTTCATGCATTACATGATTTTTTGAGCTAAATGACCCTGGTGTGAACTTGACAGCGCTACAAAGAACTCTGAAAAAGGTTGAAAGTTGGCCCATGGTCTCATTCATTTGACCCACATAGATGTCCTAAAAGTGATGAGGGTTACGGCAAAAACTATAGATGCACTTCGTGTACCAAAATGGACATCTCTTTCGTAGTATCAGGTTTCGGACGAAAACTCATCTGTTACAAAGGCAAGTCATTTTCTTTAAATTTTACAACTCCAGACCTTTTGTGCATTCAGCCTGCCACCTTCAAAGCCATGTCATCAACTTTCACCCTTTCTGACTTAATTTGTTATTTTTCATGCATTTACTGATATTTTTGAGCTAAAAAGACCCTGAAATTGAAGCACTTACCAATGAACTCTGAAAAGGTTGAAATAGGCATGGTATCATCAGTTACGCACATAGCATGTGCTACCAAAGTGAGAGGGTTACGGCAAAAAACTAGATGCACTTAGTGATACAAACATGGACAAATCTCTTCGAAGTATTAGGGGTGCGGACGAACACTCGCTGTTACAAAGGCATTTCATTTTTTTAACTTATTTCAACTCCGAATTTTTGTGCGTTCAGTATGCACCATTCAAGCCAACGTCATCAACTTTCAACCCTTTCTGACTTCATTTGCTAGTTTTCATGCATTTACTGATTTTTTGAGCTAAATGACCCTGAAATTGAAAAGCACTAAAAATGAACTTGAAAAGTTGAAAGTTGGCATGGTCTCATCATTTGACCAACATAGCATGTCCTAAAAAGTGTGAGAAGGTTACGGCAAAACCTGGAGGCACTCATGTACAAATAATGGGACAATCTCTTTCGTAGTATCAGGGTTTAGGACCGAAAATTATCTGTTACAAAGGCAATTCATTTTTTAAACTTGTACAACTCCAAACTTTTTGTGCATCTAGTAGCACCATTCAAAGGCCACGTCATCAACTTTCAACCATTTCTGACTTATTTGCTATTTTTCATGCATTTACTGATTTTTGAGCTAAATGACCTGAAATGAAAAGCACTACAAATGGAACTCTGAAAAAGGTTGAAAGTAGGGCTCGGTACATCATTTCACCCACATAGCAGGTGCTTAAAACGTTGAGAGGGTTACAGCAAAAAAACTGGAGCCACTTCGTGTACAAAATGGACAATCTCTTCGGAAGTATAGGGTTTCAGACGAAAACTCGTCTGTTACGAAGGCATTCATTTTTTTTAACTTATTTCAACTCCCTACTTTGTGCGTTCAGTAGAACCATTCAAAAGGGCCCAACTCATTAACTTTCACTGCTTCTGACTCATTGGCATTTGTTCATGCATTTACTGATTTTTTGAGCTAACTGACCCGGAAATTGAAGGACCTACAAATGAAACTCTGAAAAGGTTGAAAGTTGGCATGCATGGTATCATCATTCACCAACATAGCATGTGCAAAAAAGTTGAGAAGGGTGACGGCACAAACAACTGGATGCACTTCTAGTACAAATGGACAATTCTCTTCGAAGTATCAGGGTTTCAGACGGAAAACTCCATTGTTACAAAGGCATTTCAGAGTTGTAACTTATTCAACTCAAGACTTTGGGTTGCGTTACAGTATGCTCCATTGAAACCACGTCATCAATTTTCCAACCCTTTCTGAATTCATTTTGCTATTTTTTTTTCATGCATTAATGATTTTTTGAGCAAATGGACCATGAATTGGAAAGCGCTACCAAATGAACTATGAAAAAAGTTAAAGTTGGCATGGGTCTCATCATTGACCCACATAGCTGTCCTAAAAAAAAGTTGAGAGGGTACGGCAAAAAACTAGATGCACTTGTGTTAAAAATGACAATCTTCTTTCGAGTATCAGGGTTTCGGACGAAAAAACTCATCTGTTACCAAGGCCAATTCATTTTCTTGAAACTTTATTACAACTCCAGACTTTTTTGCATTTCAGTATGCACCATTCAAAGCCATGTCATCAACTTTCAACCCCTTTCTGACTTAAATTTGTTATTTTCATGCATTACTGATATTTTTGAGCTAAAAAGACCCTGAAATTGAAAAAGAACATACAAATGAAATCTGAAAGGTTGAAAGTAGGCATGGTTCATCATTTCAGCACATTAGAAGTGCTACAAAAGTGAGGAGGGTTACGCAAAACAAAAACTAGATGCAATTCGTGTACAAAATGGACAATCTCTTCGAAGTATTAGGGTATAGGTTTCGGACGAAAACTCGTCGTTACAAGAGAGCATTTCATTTTTTAACGTTATTTCAACTCACGACTTTTTGTCGTTAAGTATGCACCATTCAAGGCCACGCATAACTTTCAACCCTTTTGACTTCATTGCTTTTTCATGCATTTACTGATTTTTTTTGCTAAATGACCCTGGAAATGAAAAAGACCTACAAATGAACTCTGAAAAGTTGAAAGTTGGCATGGTATCTTCATTTCACCACATAGCATGTGCCCCTAAAAAGTTGAGAGGGTTACGGCAAAAACTGGATGCAATTCTAGCCCCCCCCCCCCCCCCCCAAACCCCCTCCCCCCCCCCACTACAAAATGGACAATCTATTTGAAGATCAGGGTTTCAGGACGAAAAACTCAATCTGTTACAAAGGCATTTCATATTTTTAACTTTTTCAACTCCGACTTTTTGTGCGTTCAGTATGCCTCCATTCAAACACGCACATCATTATTTCAACGCTTTTTGACTTCATTTGCTATTTTTCATGCATTTAATGATTTTTGGCTAAATGACCCTGGAAATTGAAAAAGACACTACAAATGAACTCTGATAAAAAGTGATGAAAGTTGGCATGGTAAACATCAATTTCACCCATACATGTAAAGCATGTTGCTAAAAAGTTGAGAGAGGTTACGCAAAAAACTGGGAGCCACTTTAACTAGCTGACAAAATGAGACAATCTATCTTCGATGTATCGGGTTTCCGACGAAAACATCTCTGTTACGAGCATTTCATATTTTTTAACTATTTCATACTCCAGACTTTTTCTTGCCGCTTCAGCCTGATAGTCACCATTCGGAACCAGTCATCCTAAAATTTCAACGCTTTCTACTCATTTGTATTTTCTCATGCATTTACTAGATTTTTATTGCTAAATGACCCATGAATTGATTAAAGCGACTACAAATGAACTCTGAAAAGAGTTGAAAGTATGGCATGGCTAACATCATTACACCCACCACATAGGCATTGTGCACAAAACGTTGAGAGGGTTCATGCAAAAACTGGATGCACTTCTGTGTACAAAAGGGACAATCTCTTTCGAGGTATTAGGGTTTCAGACGAAAATCATACTGGTACGAAGGCATTCATATTTTTTAACTTATTCAACTCCAGGACTTTTGTGCGTTTCAGTATGCTCCATTCGAAAGCCACGTCATCAACTTTCAAACTTTTCTTAACTTCATTTGCTATTTTCATGCATTTACTGAGGAAGTTTTTTTGGCTAAAGTGACCCTTGATTGAAAAGACCTACAAATGAAACTCTGAATGTGATCTTGAGAAGTGGGCATCGGATAACTCATTATCACCCGACATAGCATGTGCCCCATTAAAAAGTTGAGAGGGTTACTGGCAAAACTGGATGCACTTCGTGACAAAAAGGACAATCTATTCGAGTATCAGGGTTTCAGACGAAAACTCAGTCTCTTACAAAGGCATTTCAATTTTTAACTTATTTTCAACCCAGATTTTTCGTGCGTTCAGTATAGACACCATTCGAAAGCACGATCATTATCAATTTTCAAACCGCTTTCTGACTTCATTTTGCTATTTTTTCATGCATTTACTGGATTTTATTGGCCTAAATGACCCTGAACTATGCAAAGCGCCTACAAATGACTTGGAAAAGGTAAATGAAGTTGGCATGTAATCATCATTCTCACAAATAGATGCTTGCTAAAAGTTCGAGAGGGTTACGGCAAAAAACTGGATGACACTTCTTAGTACAAAAGTATGGACAATCTCTTTCGACGGATTACAGGTTTCAGACGACAACTCTCTGTACGAAAGCATTTCATATTTTTACTTATTTCACACTCCAGCATTTTGTAGACGTTCAGTATGCATCCATTCGAAGCCACGTCACCAATTTCAACGCTTTCTTGACTTCATGTGCCTATTTTCAGCATTTACATGATTTTTTTGGAGCTAAAATGACCCTGAATGAAAAGCACTACAAATGAACTCTGAAAAGTGATTGAAAGGAGGCATGGTACATCATTCAGACCACATAGCAGCTGCAAAAGTTGAGAGGGTTAGCAGCCAAAAACTGATGCCATGCGTGTACAAAAGGACATCTTCTTTCGAGACTTAGGGTTTCGACGAAAACGTCTGTTCACAAGGCATTTCATTTTTTTAACTTATCTTCAACTCCAGACTTTTTGTGCCGTTCAGTATAGCACATTCAAAGCCACATCATAACTTTTCAACGCTTTACTACTTCATTTCTCTATGTTACATGATTTACTGATTATTTTTTGCCTAAATGACCCTGAATTGAAAGACCTACAATGAACTCTGAAAAAGGTAAATGAAAGTTGGCCATGGGTATCTTCATTTCACCCACATAGCATGCTAAAAGTTTTGAGAGGTTACGGCAAAAACTGGAAGCACTTTAGTAGACAAAATGGACCATCTCTTCGAAGTATCAGGGGTCTTCAGACGAAACTCATCTGTTACAAGAGGCATTCATATTTTTAACTATTTCAAACCTCCAGACTTTGTTTGCGTCGTATGCCTCAATTCTGAACACCACGTCAGTCAATTTCAACCCTTCTGACTTCATTTGCTATTTTCATGCATTTCACTGATTTTTGAGCAACTAATGACCCTGAACTTGACAAAGCAATACAAATGAACTTCTGAAACAGTGAAAGTAGGCATGGTAACATCATTCAGCCCACATACATGTGCTAAAAAGTGAGAGGGTTGTACAGCAAAAACTCAGGATGCACTTCGTGTACAAAAAGGACAAATCTCTTTCGAAGTATTAACAGAGTTTCAGACGAAAACCGTCTCGTTACGAAGCATTTCATTTTTTTTAACTATTCAACTCCAGACTTTTAGTGCGTCAGTATGCAATTCAAAGCCACGTCTCATACAACTTTCAACCCTTTCTGACTTCATTTGCTATTTTTCAGCATTTACTATGTTTTTTAGCTAGGCTAAATGAACCTAGGAAATTGAAAAACATACAAGACCTCTTGAAAAGTGTTGAAAAGAGAGTTGGCATGGTCTCTTATTTACCCACGTAGGCATGATGCTAAAAAGTTGAGGAGGCGTTACGGCAAAAATGGATGCACTCCGTAGTACAAAATAGATGATCTCTTTCGAGTAAGTATCAGGGTTTCGGCACGAATCTCATCTGTTACAAAGGCAATTCATTTTTTTAACTTATTACAACTCCAGACTTTTTGTGCGTTCAGTATGCACATTCAAGCACGTCATCAACTTTAACACCCTTTACTGACTTCATTTGCTATTTTATTCATGCATTACGATTTTTTAGCTAAAAACCATGAAATTGAAAAGCACTACAAATGAACTCTGAAAGGTTGAAGTAGGCATGTGTATCATCATTCACCCACATGGCATTGTCAAAAAGTTGAGAGGGTTAGGACAAAAACTGGATGCACTTCGGTACAAAACGGCGACAATCTCTGTTCGAAGTATGAGGGTGTCAAACGAAAAACTCGTATATTACAAAAGGATTTCATTTTTTAAACATGTATTTCATACCCTGATTTTTGTGCGTTCAGATTGACACCATTCAAAGCCACGTTCATAAACTTTCAACCCTTTATGACTTCATTTGCCTATTTGTTTCATGCATTTATGCATTTTTTTTAGCTAAATGACTATGATAATTTGAAAAAGCACGCAAATGAACTTGAAAGAGTTTGAAAGTTGGCATCGGATATCATCAGTTGACCCACATAGCATGCTAGCCTAAAAGTTGAGAGGGTTTACAGCAAAAAACTCAGGATGCACTTGTCTGACAAAATGGACATCTATCGAGTTATTCAGGGTGAGTCGGACGAAAAACTCATCTGTTACAAAAGGATTCATTTTTTTACTATATCCAATCTAGACTTCGTTATATTCAGGTATGCACACCAGTCAAAGCACGCTCATCAATTTCCACCCTTCGACTCATTTGCATTTTTCATGGCATTTACTGATTTTTTTTGAGGCGGAAAAGACCCTGAAATGCAAAATACTACAAATGAACTCTGAAAAGGTTCAAATAGGCATAGGCGTATCAACATTTCACCCACATAGCAGCTGTGCTAACAAAAGTAAGTTGAGAGGGTTCTACGACAAAACCAGATGCACTTCGTGTACAAAATGGACAATCTCTTCGAAGTATCAGGGCGTTTCAGACGAAAACTCAGTCCTCTGCTACAAAGGCATTTCATTTTTTTACTTATTTCAACTCCAGAACTTTACTTTTTGATGACCTGCAGTATGCCACCATTAAAACCACGTCATCACTTTTCAACCCTTTCTGAGTCTATTGCTAGTTTCAGCATTTACTGAATTTTTTGAGCTAAATGACCTGAATGAAAAGCAATACCAATGAACTTGACAAGGTGAAGAAGTTGGCATGGTATCATCATTTCACCCACATAGCGCATTGACTAAAAAGTTGAGGAGGGTTACGGCAAAAAACTAGATGCACTCCTGTAAAAATGGACCAATCTATTTCGAGTATCAGGGTTCGACGAAAAACTCATTCTGTTACAAAGGCAATTCATTTTTTTAACTTATTACAACTCCAGACTTTTTGTGGCATTCAGTATTGCAACCACAAAGCCACGTCAATCAACTTTCAACCCTTTCAGGACTTCATTTCTATTTTTCATGCATTTACTTGATTTTTTTTGGCTCTTAGAGCTAAAAGACCCTCAAATTGAAAAACACTACAACTGAACTCTGAAAAGGTTAAAGTGGCAGGTATCATCATTTCAACCCACATAGCATGTTGCTAAAAAGTGAGAGGATGTACGCCAAAAACTGGATGCACTTCATGTACAAAATGGACAATCTCTTTCGAAGTATCAGGGGTTTCAGCGAAAACTCGTCTGTTACAAAGGCATTTCATTTTTTTAATTTATTCAACTCCAGACTTTTTTTGTGGCGTTCAGTATGCACCATTCCAAAGCCCTTCAGAAATTTCAACCCCTTATCTGATTCATTTGCTTTGGTCATGCATTTACTGATTTTTTTAGCTAAATGACCCTTGTGAAATTGAAAAAGCACTACAAATGACTGGTAAAACTACTGGTACTAACAGAAAGTTTGTAATTTTTTTGTACCTAAACAGCAAATATATTCACAAAGAAATTTAAAACAGCAAAAAAACAAACTCAGAAAATAAAATAAAAGAAATAATAATAATAAAAGCAGGAAGAAAAGAAAAAAAGAAGAGAAAAACAAACTGAAAAAAAAAAGCCCGCTACTGGCCACAACGGCCTGCATACGAACTAGAAAACCAAACAGCTGTAGTGGGCTTAGGAGGCAGGCCCGCAAGCCACAGAGTAGGCCAACAGGGCAGCGCAGGGACAGGTAGGCCCAAGAAGGCCTGCTTTAGAGAGGGAGCTCGAAGGGCAGCGCGGCTGTGTTTATAAACCAGTGCGGCTTGCCCTTGCTCGGCGACGTTGGGACGAAACTGTGTGCACGCCACCTTGCGCCAGCGAACCCCCTTAGTACCGGTTGGTGGCTCCAACCGGTACTAAAGGGGTGGTATTTAGTAGCGGTTGTAGCCACCACCAGGTAACTAAGGTAAGTGGTCGCTTCCGCCGCTGGCCTGAGCCAAAAACAGGACTTTAGCTACCGGTGTGGCTGGCTCCAACCGGTACTAAAGCGTCATCCTATATAAGCAGCACTTAGAAATTTTCAGTTTACTTCTCTTCTTCCTCTGCTTTCAAAATCGTGCCGTCGGACCGTCCACTGTCGCCCGCCCCGTCACCGGCCCGTCCCCGTCGCCGCGACCCGGCTCGTAACCGCCCCCGTCGCGCGCGGTCGCCGTCGCCGTCCCCATCGCCGCGCCCGTTACACGTCCCGTTCGTCGCCACCGTCGCCGCGCCCGTCCCCTTAGTTCGCCCACCGTCGCGGCGATCATTAGTACCGGTTCGTGGCAAACCTTAGTACCGGTTCGTGCCACGAAAAACGATCTAAAGAGGGTGGGGTGGTCGTGGGGTAGCAGGCGATGTTGTCAGGTATGTGGCCCCACAACACCTTTAGTACGTCCATCACGAACGGTACTAGAGGAGAGAAAGGGTGAAACATTGATTGATGTGCCTTGAATGGTGCATAATGAACAACAAAATGTCTGAGTTTAAAATAAAGTTATTATAAAAATGAAGGCGAGGCACAATGCTCACCTGCATTGGTTAGGCCTCCAGCTTGGAAAACTGCAGATAGCTCCATAGCAGTCTGCAACCATTTCCTCAAGCCTGGAGCTAAGGCAAACGTGCAGGTGAGCATTGCGCCTCTCCTTCTTTTTCTTCTCTCTGCACTCAATGCTTATATAAACCGATGCGAGTCCCTCTCCGCTTGGCGAGGTGGGACTAAAGTTTAGCACGCCAGGAACAAGGTGTTTAGTCGTGGGTTGGTGGCTCAACAGCGACCTAACTAAGGACTTTATTTGCTATTTATGCCTTTTTGATTTTTTTGCTAACTGACCCTGAAAGTGAAAAGCACTACAATTGAACTTTGAAAAAGGTGAAAGTTGGCATGGTCTATCATTTGACCCACAATAGCATGTGACTAAAAAGTGAGAGGGTTACGGAAAAAAAAAACTGGAGCACTTCGGACAAAATGGACAATATCTTTGTAGTATCAGGGTTTCAGACAAAAACTCATTTGTTACAAAGGCCATTTCATTTTTTTAACTTATTTCAAACTCCAAACTTTTTGTTGGGGGGGCAAATTCAGATGCGCCGTTCGAAGAAACGGCATCAATTTTAACCCTTTCTGACTTTCATTGCAATTTTTCCTGCATTACTGATTTTTTATAAGCTAAAGGACCATGAAATGAAAAAGAAATACAAAATGACTATGAAAAGGTTGAAAGTTGGCATGGTCTCATCAGTTGACCCCACATAGTATGTGCTAAAAGTTGAGAGGGTTACAGCAAAAAACTGGATGCAATTCGTGCCACAAAAATGGACAATCCTTTCGTAGATTTAGGGTTTCGGACGAAAACTCGTCTGTTTACAAAGGCAATTCATTTTTGTAACTTATTACAACTCCAAAATTTTTGTGTGTTCAGTATGCACCTTCAAAGCCCACGTCATTCAATTCCACCCTTTTGACTTCATTGCATTTCAGGCATTTATGATTTTTTTGAGTAAATGACCTGAAATTGAAAGCCTACAAATGAACTCTGAAAAGGTGAAAGTAGGCATGGTAAACATCATTTCACCCACATAGCATGTGCTAAAAAGTGATGATGAGGGTGTTACGGCAAAAACTGGAGGCACTCGTGTACAAAATGGACAATCGCTTCGAAAGTATCGGTTTCAGACGAAAACTCGTCTGTTACAAAGGCATTTCAATTTTTTAACTTATTTTCAACTCAGACTTTTTGTTGCGTTCAGTATGCTCCATTCAAAACCACGTCATCATTTTTCACCTTTCTGACTCATTGCCTATTTCTGCATTTTACTACTTTTGTGAGCTATGACCGTTGGAAATTGAAAAGCACTACAAATGAACTATGAAAAGGTTGAAAGTTGGCATTGGTTCATACATTGACCCAAATAGCATGTGTAAAAAGTTGAGAGGGTTATGGCAAAAACTAGATGCACTCGTGTTACAAAATGACAATCTCTTTCGTAGTATCAGGGTTTCGGACGAAACTCATCTGTTACAAAGGCAATTCATTTTTTTAACTTATACAAACTCCAGACTTTTGGGCGTTCAGTATGCACCAATTCAAAAGCCAACATCATCAACTTCAAACCCTTTCTGAACTTCATTTGCTATTTTCATGCATTTACTGATTTTTTTGAGCTAAAAGGACCATGAAATTGAAAAGCACTACAAATGAACTCTGAAAGGTTTTGAAAGTAGGCATGGTACATCATTTCACCCACATAGCATTGTGCTAAGAAATTGAGAGGCTACGGCAAAAACTGGATGACTTCAGTACAAATGGACAATCTCTTTCGAAGATCAGGGTTTCAGACGGAAAAAACCGTCTGTTACAAGGTATTTCATATTTTTAACGTATTTCAACTACAAACTTTTTGTACGTCAGTATGCTTCCATTCGAAACCACGTCATTTCATTGTCAACCCTTTGTGACTTTCAGTGCTATGGTTCTGGCGCATTACTGATTTTTTTGAGCTAATGACCCTGAAATTGAAAGCACTACAAATGAACTTTGAAAAGGTTGAAAGTAGGCATGGTTAACAAGCATTTCACCGAACCCATAGCATGTGCTAAAAAGTTGAGAGGGTTACGGCAAAAACTGGATGCAACTTCTAGTACAAAATGGACAATCTCTTTCGAAGTAGTATCACGGTTTCAGACGAAAAAATCGTTTGTTACAAAGCAGTTCATATTTTTAAACTATTTCAATCCAAACTTTTTGTGCGTTCGTTGCTCCATTCGAAACCACGTCCTCAATTTTCAACCCTACTGCATACAATTTGCTATTTTTCATGCATTACTGATTTTTTGAGCTAAAATGACCCAGGAGAAATTGAAAAGCACTACAAATGGAACTCTGAAGGTTGAAAGTTGGCATGGTCTCATAACTTTGACCCACATAGCATGTGCTAAAAGTAAAGAGGTTACGGCAAAAAACTGGAGCACTTCGTGTACAAAATTGACAATCTCTTTCGTAGTATCAGGGTTCTCGGACGAAAATTAATCGTTACAAAGGCAATTCATTTTTTTTAAATTATTACAACTCCAAGACTTTTTGTGCACCTAGTAGCACACATCAAAAGCCACGTCATCAACTTTCAACCCTTTATGACCTTCATTTGCATTGTTCATGCCTGCATTTACTGATTTTTGAGCTAAATGACCCGAAATTTTGAAAAGCAGATACAAAATGAACTCTGAAAGGTTGAAATAGGCATGGAAACATCATTTCACCCACATGCATGTGCTAAAAGTTGAGAGCGGTTACAGCAAAAATGGAGGATTGCACTTGTGTACAAATGGACAATCTCTTCGAAGTATCAGAGTTTAAGCACGAAACTCGTCTGTTTCGAAGGCCATTCATTTTTTTTAACTTATTTCCAAACTCCAGACTTTTGTGCGTTCCGTGTTGCACCATTCAAAGCCACATCATCAACGTTCAAAGCTTGCTCACTTCATTTGCTATTTTTAAGCATTTACTAATGATTTTTTTTTGCTACCATGACCCTTGAAATGAAAAGCCACTACAAAGAATCTTCTGAAAAGGTTCAAAGTTGGCATGGTATATCTTCACCCCACCATAAGCATGTGTTAAAAGTGAGAGGGTTACGGCAAAAAAATGGATGCATTCTAGTAAAAATGGACAATCTATTTCGGAGTATCAGGGGTTCAGACGAAAACTCTCTGTTACAAAGGCATTTCATATTTTTTAACTTATTTCAACTCCAGACTTTTTGTGCAGTTCAGTATGCTCCATTCGAAACCACGTCATCAATTTTCAACCATTTCTGACTTCATTTGCTATTTTTCATGAATTTACTGATTTTTTGGAGTAAATGGACCCTGAAATTGAAAAGCACTAAAAATGAACTCTTGAACAGGTTGCAAAGTTGGCATGCGTCTCATCATTTGACCACATAGCTGTCCTAAAAAGTTGAGAGGGTTACGGCAAAAACTGGATGTGCACTCGTGTAAAAAATGGACAATCCTCTTTCGTCGTATCGCGTTTCGGAGAAAATTAATCTGTTACAAAAGGCAATCATTTTTTAACTTATTACAACTCCAGACTTTTTGTGCAATCTAGTATGCACCATTTCAAAGCCACGTCATCAACTTCAACCCTTTCTGGACTTCATTGCTATTTTCTGCATTTACTGATTTTTTGAGCTAAATGACCCTGAAATGAAATTGAAAAGCACTACAAATGAACTCTGAAAAGGTTGAAAGTAGGAATGGTAACATTATTTCAACCCACATAGCATGTGCTAAAAGTTGAGGGGGTTACAGCAAAAAACTGGATGCACTCGTGATACAAAATGGACAATCTCTTCGAAGATTAGGGTTTCAGACGAACTCGTCTGTTACGAAGGCATTTCATTTTTTTAAACTTCTTCAACTCCAGACTTTTGTGCGTTCAGTATGCACCATTCAAAGCCAAATCATTAAAATTCAACGCTGCTTACTTCATTTGCTATTTTTCATGCATTTATGATTTTTTGCTTAAATGACCCTGGAATTGAAAGACCTACAAAATGAACTCTGAAAAAAGGTTGAAAGTTGGCATGGTTATCATCATTTCACCCAAAGAGCATGTGCTTCAAAGTTGAGAGGGTTTACGGCCAAAAATGGATTGCACTTCTAGTACAAAATGGACAAATCTCTTTCGATAAGTATCAGGGTTCAGACGAAAATCATCTGTTACAAAGGCATTTCATATTTTTAACTTATTTCAACTCCAGACTTTTTGTGCGTTCAGTATGCTCCATTCGAACCACGTCATCAATTTTCAACAATTTAATGACTTCATTTTGCTATTTTTCATGATTTACTTTGTTGAGCTAAATGACCCTGAACTGAAAAGCTCACTACCAATGATCTCTGAAGGTTGAAAGTAGGCAAGGTAACATTCATTTTCACCCACATAGCATGTGCTAAAAAAGTTGAGAGGTTACAGCAAAAACTGGATGCACCTCGTGTACCAAATGGACAATATCTTTCAAGTAGTAGGGTTCAGACGAAAACTCGTCTGTTACGAAGGCATTTCATTTTTTTAACTTATTTCACAACTCCAGACTTTTTGTGCTTTCATATGCACCATCAAGCCACATCATTACTTCAACGTTTTCTTACTTCATTTGCTATTTTTCATGCATTACTGATTTTTTTGCTAACATGACCTGAAATTGAAAAGACCTACAAATGAACTTCTGAAAACGTTGAAAGTTGAATGGTATCATCATTTCACCCACATAGCATGTGCTAAAAAGTTGAGAGGGTTACCGGCAAAAAACTGGATGCACTTCTAGTACAAAATGGACAATTCTTGAAGTATCAGGGTTTTTTAGACGAAAATCACTGTTACAAGGCATTTATATTTTTTAACTTATTTCAACTCAGACTTTTTGCTTCATATGCTCCATCGAAACCACGTCATCAAATTTTCAACCCTTTCTGATTCATTTTGCTATTTTTCATGCATTACTGATTTTTTGAGCTAAATGACCTGAAATTGAAAAAGCGACTCCAAATGACTCTGAAAAGGTGAATGAAAGTGGCAGGTCTCATCATTTTGACCCACATAGCATGTCCTACAAAAGTTGAGAGGGTTACGGCAAAAACTAGATGCACTTCGTGTACAAAAAGGACCAATCTCTTTCGTAGTATCAGGGGTTTTCGGACGAAAATCATCGGTTAACAAGGCAATTCATTTTCTTAAAACTTATTACAACTCCGACTTTTTGTGCATTCAGTATGCACCTTCAAAGCCAGGTCATCAAACTTTCAACACCCTTCTGACTTAATTTGTGATTTTTCATGCATTTCTATCTTTTTGAGCTAAAAGACCCTGAAAATGAAAGCACCACAATGAACTCTGAAACAGGTTGAAAGTAGGCCATGGGTATCATCATTTTCAAGGCACATAGATGTGCTACAAAGTTGAGAGGGTTACGGCAAAAACTAGATGCACTTCGTGTAAAAAAGGACAGCTCTTTCGAAGTATTAGGGTTTAGGACGAAAACTCGGTCTGTACAAAGCATTTCATTTTTCTAACTGATTTCAACTCCAGACGTTTTGTGCGTTCAGTATGCACCATTAAAGCCACGCATCAACTTTCAAAACCTTTCTGACTTTCATTCTATTTTTCATGCAGTTACTGATTTTTTGAGCTAATGACCCTGAAATTGAAAAGCATACAAATGACTCTAAAAGGTGAAAGTTGGCATGGTTCAGAATTGACCCACTAGCATGTCCTAAAAAGTCGAGAGGGTACGGCGAAAACTGGATGCACTTTCATGTAAAAAATGGCCAATCTTTCGTCGTTATCGGGTTTCGGACGAAAATTCATCTTGTTTCAAAGGCATTCATTTTTTTAACCTTATTACAACTCCAAAATTTTTGTGCATCTAGTATGCACCATTCAAAAAAGCCACGTCATCAACTCCTTCCACCCTTTCTGCTTCATTTGCTATTTTCATGCATTACTGATTTTTTGAGCTAAATGACCCGGAAATTTAAAAGCCACTACAAATGAACTCTGAAAAGGTTGAAAGAGGCATGGTAACATCATCATGCACCCCATAGATTTGTGCATAGAAATTTGAGAGGTTACGGCAAAAACTGGATGCCTTCTAGATACAAAATGGACAATCTCTTTCGAAGTATCAGGGTTCAGACGAAAACTCTCTGTTACAAAGGTATTCAGATTTTTGAACTTATTTCAATACAAAACTTTTTGTTGCGTTCAGATGCACCATTCAAAGGCCACATCATTAACTTCAATGCTTTCTTACTTCATTGCATTTTCATTGCATTAAGAGTTTTTTTGCCTAAATGACCCTGAAATTGAAAGGACCTACAACATGAAACCTTGGAAAAGGTTGAAAGTTGGCATGTATCATCATTTCCCCAACATAGAATGTGCTAAAAAGTTTTGAGAGGGTTACGGCAAAACTGGATGCACTTCTAGTACAAAATGGACAATCTCTTTCAAGTATCAGGGTTCAGACGAAAACTCATCTGTTAAAAGGCAATTTCATATTTTTTAAACTTATTTAAACCTCCGACTTTTTGTGCGTTCAGTATGCTCCATTCGAAACACACGTCATTCAATTTTCAACCCTTCTGACGTTCATTTTGCTATTTTTATGCATTTACTGATTTTTTGAGCTCTAAAATGACCCTGAAACTGAAAAAGCAATACAAATGAACTCTGAAAAGGTTGAAAAAGTAGCATGGTAAAATCATTTCACCCAATAGCATGTTGCTAAAAAAGTTGAGAGGGTGTTACAGGCAAAACCTGATGCACTTCGTGTACAAAATGAACTGACAATCTCTTCGAAGTATTAGGGTTTTCAGACGAAAACTCGTCTGTTACGAAGGCATTTATTTTTTGTAAACTTATTTCAACTCCAGACTTTTTAGTGCGTTCAGGTATGCACCATTCAAAGCACATCATTAACTTTCAACGTTTCTTACTTAATTTGCTATTTTTCGCATATTTACTGATTTTTTTTGCTAAAATGACTGAAATGAAAAGACCTTACAAATTGAACCTGAAAAGGTTGAAAGTAGGCATGGTAATCATTCATTTCACCCAAATAGCATGTGCTAAAAAGATTGAGAGGGTTACGGCAAAAACGATGCACTTCTAGTACAAAAATGGACAATCTCTTTCGAAGTATCAGGGTTTCAGACGAAAACTCATCTGTTACAAAGGCATTTCATATATTTTTAACTTATTTCAACTCCAGACTTTTTGGCGTTCAGTATGCCTCCATTCGAACAACGCATCATTTTCAACCTTTTCTGAGCTTCATTTTGCCTATTTTTCATGCATTTACTGAGTTTGTGAGCGAAATGACCCTGAACTTGCAAAGCACTACAAATGAACTCTGAAAAGGTTTTGAAAAGTAGGCATGTAACATTCAGTTCACCCAAATAGCATGTTGCCTAAAAAGTTGAGGGGTTAGCAGCAAAAAACTGGATTGCAATCGGGTACAAAAGGACAAGCTCTTTGATAGTATTAGGTTTTCAGACGAAAACTGTCGTCGTACGAAGCATTCATTTTTTTTAACTTATTTCAACTCCAGACTTTTTGTGCGTTCAGTATGCACATCAAAGCCACAATAATTTAACTTTCAAGGCTTTCTTACTGCATTGCTATTTTCATGATTTACTGATTTTTTGCTAAATGACCCTGAAATTGAAAAGACCTACAAATGAACTCTGAAAATGTTGAAAGTTGGCATGGTATCATCATTTCACCGACATAGCATGTGCTAAAAAGTTGAGAGGGTTACGGCAAAAACTGGATGCACTTCTAGTACAAAATGGACAATCTCTTTCGACGTATCAGGGTTTCAGACGAAAACTCATCTGTTACAAAGGCATTTCATATTTTTTAACTTATTTCAACTCCAGATTTTTTGTGCGTTCAGTATGCTCCATTCGAAACCACGTCATCAATTTTCAACCCTTTCTGACTTCATTTTGCTATTTTTCATGCATTTACTGATTTTTTGAGCTAAATGACCCTGAACTTGAAAAGCACTACAAATGAACTCTGAAAAGGTTGAAAGTAGGCATGGTAACATCATTTCGCCCACATAGCATGTGCTAAAAAGTTGAGAGGGTTACAGCAAAAACTGGATGCACTTCGTGTACAAAATGGACAATCTCTTTCGAAGTATTAGGGTTTCAGACGAAAACTCGTCTGTTACGAAGGCATTTCATTTTTTTTAACTTATTTCAACTCCAGACTTTTTGTGCGTTCAGTATGCACCATTCAAAGCCACATCATTAACTTTCAACGCTTTCTTACTTCATTTGCTATTTTTCATGCATTTACTGATTTTTTTTGAGCTAAAAGACCCTGAAATTGAAAAGCACTACAAATGAACTCTGAAAAGGTTGAAAGTAGGCATGGTATCATCATTTCACGCACATAGCATGTGCTACAAAGTTGAGAGGGTTACGGCAAAAACTAGATGCACTTCGTGTACAAAATGGACAATCTCTTTCGAAGTATTAGGGTTTCGGACGAAAACTCGTCTGTTACAAAGGCATTTCATTTTTTTAACTTATTTCAACTCCAGACTTTTTGTGCGTTCAGTATGCACCATTCAAAGCCACGTCATCAACTTTCAACCCTTTCTGACTTCATTTGCTATTTTTCATGCATTTACTGATTTTTTTTGCTAAATGACCCTGAAATTGAAAAGACCTACAAATGAACTCTGAAAAGGTTGAAAGTTGGCATGGTATCTTCATTTCACCCACATAGCATGTGCTAAAAAGTTGAGAGGGTTACGGCAAAAACTGGATGCACTTCTAGTACAAAATGGACAATCTCTTTCGAAGTATCAGGGTTTCAGACGAAAACTCATCTGTTACAAAGGCATTTCATATTTTTTAACTTATTTCAACTCCAGACTTTTTGTGCGTTCAGTATGCTCCATTCGAAACCACGTCATCAATTTTCAACCCTTTCTGACTTCATTTTGCTATTTTTCATGCATTTACTGATTTTTTGAGCTAAATGACCCTGAACTTGAAAAGCACTACAAATGAACTCTGAAAAGGTTGAAAGTAGGCATGGTAACATCATTTCACCCACATAGCATGTGCTAAAAAGTTGAGAGGGTTACAGCAAAAACTGGATGCACTTCGTGTACAAAAAGGACAATCTCTTTCGAAGTATTAGGGTTTCAGACGAAAACTCGTCTGTTACGAAGGCATTTCATTTTTTTTAACTTATTTCAACTCCAGACTTTTTGTGCGTTCAGTATGCACCATTCAAAGCCACGTCATCAACTTTCAACCCTTTCTGACTTCATTTGCTATTTTTCATGCATTTACTGATTTTTTTAGCTAAATGACCCTGAAATTGAAAACCACTACAAATGACCTCTGAAAAGGTTGAAAGTTGGCATGGTCTCTTCATTTGACCCACGTAGCATGTGCTAAAAAGTTGAGAGGGTTACGGCAAAAACTGGATGCACCTCGTGTACAAAATGGATGATCTCTTTCGTAGTATCAGGGTTTCGGACGAAATCTCATCTGTTACAAAGGCAATTCATTTTTTTTAACTTATTACAACTCCAGACTTTTTGTGCGTTCAGTATGCACCATTCAAAGCCACGTCATCAACTTTCAACCCTTTCTGACTTCATTTGCTATTTTTCATGCATTTACTGATTTTTTTGAGCTAAAAACCATGAAATTGAAAAGCACTACAAATGAACTCTGAAAGGTTGAAAGTAGGCATGGTATCATCATTTCACCCACATAGCATGTGCTAAAAAGTTGAGAGGGTTACGGCAAAAACTGGATGCACTTCGTGTACAAAACGGACAATCTCTTTCGAAGTATGAGGGTTTCAAACGAAAACTCGTCTATTACAAAGGCATTTCATTTTTTTAAACTTATTTCAACTCCAGATTTTTTGTGCGTTCAGTATGCACCATTCAAAGCCACATCATTAACTTTCAATTCTTTCTTACTTCATTTGCATTTTTCATGCTTTTACTGATTTTTTGAGCTAATTACCCTGAAAATTGAAAGGACCTACACATGAACTTCTGCAACGTGTTGAAAGTTGGCATGGTATACATCATTTTCACCAACATAGCCATGTGCTAAAAAGTTGAGAGGGTTACGGCAAAAACTGGATGCACTTCTGTACAAAATGGACATCTCTTTCGAAGTATCAGGTTCGGACGAAAACTCACTGTTTACAATGGCATTTCATTTTTTAAACTTATTTCACTCCATACTTTTTGTGTGTTCTAGATCGCAACATTCGAACCACGTTCATCAATTTTTCAACCCTTTCTGACTTCATTTGTGCTTTTTTTTCATGCATCTGAACGATTTTTATTGGCTATGACCCTTCGAACATTGAAAGCCTCACTGACTCTGAAAAGGTTGAAGTTGGCATGGTCTCATCATTTATCCCACATAGCATGCCTAAAAAGTTAGAGGGTTAGCGCAAACCTAGATGCAACTTCGATGTACAAATGGACATCTTCTTTTCGTCGTATCAGGTTTGGACGAAAACTCCTCTATTCAAAGGCATTTTTAATCTTTTATACTTACTTCAACTCCACGACATTTTTGTGAGTTC
>CM022301.1:533600391-533657161 GCA_011799875.1 Thinopyrum elongatum | reverse complement strand
CATTCAAAGCCACGTCATCAACTTTCAACCCTTTCTGACTTCATTTGCTATTTTTCATGCATTTACTGATTTTTTTAGCTAAATGACACTGAAATTGAAAAGCACTACAAATGAACTCTGAAAAGGTTGAAAGTTGGCATGGTATCATCAGTTGACCCACATAGCATGTGCTAAAAAGTTGAGAGGGTTACAGCAAAAACTGGATGCACTTCGTCTACAAAATGGACAATCTATTTCGAAGTATCAGGGTTTCGGACGAAAACTCATCTGTTACAAAGGCAATTCATTTTTTTAACTTATTACAACTCTAGACTTTTTATGCATTCAGTATGCACCAGTCAAAGCCACGTCATCAACTTTCAACCCTTTCTGACTTCATTTGCTATTTTTCATGCATTTACCGATTTTTTGAGCGAAAAGACCCTGAAATAGAAAAGTACTACAAATGAACTCTGAAAAGGTTCAAAGTAGGCATGGTATCATCATTTCACCCACATAGCATGTGCTAAAAAGTTGAGAGGGTTACGACAAAAAGATGCCTTCGATGACAAAATGGACAATCTCTTTCGCAAGTATCAGGGTTTCAGACGAAAACTCGTCTCTGACTACAAAGGCATTATCATTTTTAACTTATTCAATCCAGACTTTTTGCTGCCTTGCAGTATGCACCATCAAAGCACGTCATACAACTTTCAACCTTTCTGAGTCATTGCTATTTCATGCATTTACTGAGATTTTTTTTAGCTAAATGACCTGAAATGAAAAGCACTACAAATGACTCATGAAAAGGTGGAAAGTGGCATGTATCATCATTTCACCCACATAGCATGTGCTAAAAAGTTGAGAGGGTACGGCAAAAACTAGATGCACTTCTGTAAAAAATGGACAATCTATTTTGTTCGAGAGTATCAGGGTTTCGGACGAAAACTATCTGTTACAAAGGCATTCATTTTTTAACTTATTACAACTCAGACTTTTTGTGCATTCAGATATGCACCATTCAAAGCCACGTCATCAACTTTCAACCACTTTCAGACTTCATTGCTATTTTTCATGCATTACTGAGTTTTTTTTGAGCTAAAAGACCTCAAATTGAAAAACACTACAATGAACTCGAAAAGGTTAGAAGTAGGCATCGGTATCATCATTTCACCCACATAGCATGTGCTAAAAAGTTGAGAGGATTACGGCAAAAACTGGATGCACTTCATGTACAAAATGGACAATCTCTTTCGAAGTATCAGGGTTTCAGACGAAAACTCGTCTGTTACAAAGGCATTTCATTTTTTTAATTTATTTCAACTCCAGACTTTTTGTGCGTTCAGTATGCACCATTCAAAGCCACTTCATCAACTTTCAACCCTTTCTGACTTCATTTGCTATTTTTCATGCATTTACTGATTTTTTTTAGCTAAATGACCCTGAAATTGAAAAGCACTACAAATGAACTGTGAAAACTACTGGTACTAACAGAAAGTTTGTAATTTTTTGTACCTAAAGCAAATATATTCACAAAGAAATTCTAAATACAGCAAAAAACAACTCAGAAATAAATAAAAGAAAATAAATAAAGCAGAAAAGAAAAAAAAGAAAAAAACTAAATGAAAAAAAGCCCGCCTACTAGGCCACAACGGCCTCATACGACTAGAAAACCCAACCTGTAGTTGGGCTAGGAGCAGGCCCGCAAGCCAGTAGGCCCAACAGGGCAGCGCAGGACAGGTAGGCCCAGAAGGCCTGCTTTAGAGAGGAGCTCGAAGGAGCAGCCGCGGCTGGTTTATAAACCAGTGCGGCTGCCCTTCGCTCGGCGAGGTGGGACGAAACTTGTGCACCGCACCTGCGCCAGCGCACCCCCTTTAGTACCGGTTGGTGGCTCCAACCGGTACTAAAGGGGGGTATTTAGTAGCGGTTGTAGCCACCACCCGCGTACTAAAGGTGGTCGCTTCCCGCCGCTTGGCCTGGCCAAAACAGACCTTTAGTACCGGTTGGTGGCTCCAACCGGTACTAAAGGTCCATCCTATATAAGCAGCACTTACGAAATTTTCAGTTTCTTCTCTTCTTCCTCTGCTTCAACCTCGTCGCCGTCGCCCGCCCGTCGCCGCCCCGTCACCGCGCCCGTCCCCGTCGCCGCCCCGGCCTGTAACCGCCCCCGTCGCGCGCGGTCGCCGTCGCCGTCCCCATCGCCGCGCCCGTTACACGTCCCGTTCGTCGCCACCCTCGTCCCGCGCCCGTCCCCTGTCGCCACCGTCGCGCGACTCATTAGTACTACCGGTTCGTGGCAAACCTTAGTACCGTTCGTGCCACGAAAACGATCTAAGAGGTGTCGTGGTAGCAGGCTGTTGTCAGGTATGTGGCCCACCAACACCTTTAGTACCCGGTCCATTCCACGAACGGTTACTAGAGGAGAAAGGGTTGAAACATTGATTGATGTGCCTTGAATTGGTGCATAATGACAACAAAATGTCTGAGTTAAAATAAGTTATAATAAAAATGAAGGGAGGTCACAATGCTCACCTGCATTTGGTTAGCCTCCCGGCTTGATAACTGCAGATAGCTCCTAGCAGATCTGCAACCATTTCCTCAAGCCTGGAGCTAAGGTCAACGTGCAGGTGAGCATTGGCGCCTCTCCTTCATTTTTCTCTCTCTCCTGCACTCAATGCTTATATAAACCGATGCGAGTCCCTCTCGCTTGGCGAGGTGGACTAAATTTAGCACGCCAGGACAAAAGGCGTTTAGTCGTGGTTGGTGGCTCAACAGCGACTGACTAAGGACTTTATTTGCTATTTATGCTTTACTGATTTTTTTGCTAACATGACCCTGAAAGTGAAAAGCACTACAATTGAACTTTGAAAAGTTGAAAGTTTGGCATGGTCTATCATTTGACCCACAATAGCTGTGACTAAAAAGTTGAGAGGGTTACGGAAAAAACTGGAGCACTTCGTGTACAAAATGGACAATATCTTTCGTAGTATCAGGGTTTCGACAAAAACTCATCTGTTCAAAGGCATTTCATTTTTTTTAACTTATTTCAACTCCAAACTTTTTGTTGGGGGCAAATTCAGTATGCGCCGTTCGAAGAACGGTCATCAATTTCAACCCTTTCTGACTTTCATTGCAATTTTTTCATGCATTTACTGACTTTTTTTATAAGCTAAGTGACCATGAAATGAAAAAGCACTACAAAATGACCTATAAAAGGTTGAAAGTTGGCATGGTCCATCATTGGACCACATAGTATGTGCTAAAAGTTGAGAGGTGTTACAGCAAAAAACTGGATGCATTCGTGCCACAAAATGACATCTCTTTCGTAGTATAGGGTTGTCGGACGAAAACTCGTCTGTTTAGCAAGGCAAATTCATTTTTGTAACTTATTACAACTCCAAACTTTTTGTTGTTCAGTATGCACCATTTCAAAAGCCCACGTCATCAACTTCTCACCCTTTTGACTTCATTGCTATTTCAGCATTTAATGTTTTTTTGAGTAAATGACCTGAAATTGAAAAGCCACACAATGAACTCTGAAAGGTGAAAGTAAGGCATGTAAACATCATTTCACCCACATAGCATGTGCTAAAAAGTTGAGAGGGTGTTACGGCAAAAACTGGATGGCACTTCTGTACAAAATGACAATCTCTTTCGAGTATCGGTTCAGACGAAAACTCTCGTCTGTTACAAAGGCATTTCAGATTTTTTAACTTATTTTCAACTCAGACTTTTTGTTGCGTTCAGTAATGCTCCATTCAAAACCACGTCATCATTTTTCACCTTTCTGACTCTCATTGCCTATTTCATGCATTTACTACCTTTTGTTGAGCTATGACCGTGGAAATTGAAAAGCACTACAAATGAAACTATGAAAAAGGTTGAAAGTTGGCATTGGTTTCATCATTGACCAACATAGCACTGTTGTAAAAAGTTGAGAGGGTTATGGCAAAAACTAGATGCACTTCGGGTAAAAATGTACAATCTCTTTCGTAGTATCAGGGTTTCGGACGAAAACTCATCTGTTACAAAGGCAATTCATTTTTTTACATTAACATACTTAAACTCCAGACCTTTTGTGCTTCAGTATGCACCAATTCAAACAGCCACATCATCAACTTCAACCTTTCCTCTGAACTTCATTTGCTATTTTCATGCATTACTGATTTTTTTTGAGCTAAAAGTGACCTGAAATTTAAAAGCACTACAAAGAACTCTGAAAAGGTTGAAATTAGGCATGGTACATCATTTCACCCACTAGCATTCGTGCTAGAAATTGAGAGGCTACGGCAAAAACTGGATGACTTCTATACAAAATGGACAATCTCTTTCGAAGATTTCGGGTTTCAGACGAAAACCGTCTGTTACAAGGTACTTTCATATTTTTAACGTATATTCAACTACAAACTTTTTGTACGTCAGTATGCTTCCATTCGAAACCACTCATTTCATTGTTCAACCCTTTGCTGACTTCATTGCTATGTTTGCGCATTTACTGATTTTTTTTTTGAGCTAAATGACCCTGAAATTGAAAGCACTACAAATGAACTTTGAAAAGGTTGAAATAGGCATGGTTAACACATTTCACCGACCCATAGCAATGTGCCTAAAAAGTTGAGAGGGTTACGGCAAAAACTGGATGCACACTTCTATACAAAATGGACAATCTCTTTCGAGTAGTATCACGGTTTCAGACGAAAACTCCGTCTGTTCAAAGGCAGTTTCATATTTTTTTACTATTTCAATCCAAACTTTTTGTGCGTTCAGTATGCTCCATTCGAAACCAGTCATCAATTATTCAACCCTACTGATCTTTGCTATTTTTCATGCATTTACTGATTTTTTGAGCTAAAATGCCCAAGAAATTGAAAAGCACTACAAATAGTGAACTCTGAAAAGGTTGAAAGTTGGCATGGTTCAATAATTTGACCCACTATAGCATGTGCTAAAAAGTAAAGAAGGTTTACGGCAAAAAACTGGAGCACCTTTCGTGTACAAAATGGGACAATCTCTTTCGTAGTATCAGGGTTCTCGGACGAAAATTCATCTGTTACAAAGGCATTCATTTTTTTTAAATATTACAACTCAGACTTTTGTGCAGCCTAGTATGCACACATTCAAAGCCACGTCATCAACTATTCAACCCTTTACTGACCTTCATTTGCTATTTTTCATGTGCATTCTTACTGATTTTTGAGCGTAAATGACCCGAAATTTGAAAACAGACTCAACTGAACTCTGAAAGGTTGAAATAGGCATGGAAACATCATTTCATCACCACATACATGTGCAAAAGTTGAGAGCGGTGACAGCAAAACTGGATGCACATTGTTACAAATGGACAATCTCTTCGAAGTATCAGAGTTTTCAGACGAAAACTCGTCTGTTACGAAGGCATTTCATTTTTTTTAACTTATTTCAACTCCAGAACTTTTTGTGCGTTCGTGTTGCACCATTCAAAGCCACATCATCACGTTCAAACGCTTTCTTCACTTCATTTGCTATTTTTGCATTTACTGATTTTTTTTTGCTAAATGACCCTGAAATTGAAAAGCACTACAAATGAACTCTGAAAAGGTTCAAAGTTGGCATGGTATATCTTCACCCCACCATAAGCATGTGCTAAAAGTTTGAGAGGGTTACGGCAAAAACTGGATGCATTCTAGTACAAAATGGACAATCTATTTCGAGTATCAGGGTTTCAGACGAAAACTCTCTGTTACAAAGGCATTTCATATTTTTTAATTATTTCAACTCCAGACTTTTTGTGCGTTCAGTATGCTCCATTCGAAACCACGTCATCAATTTTCCAACCTTTCTGACTTCATTTTGCTATTTTTCATGATTTACTGATTTTTTGAGATAAATGGACCCTGAAATTGAAAAGCACTAAAATGAACTCTTGAACAGGTTGAAAGTTGGCATGGTCTCATCATTTGACCCACATAGCATGTCCTAAAAAGTTGAGAGGGTTACGGCAAAAACTGGATGTGCACTTCGTGTAAAAAATGGACATCCTCTTTCGTCTATCAGCGTTTCGGACGAAAATTTCATCTGTTACAAAGGCAATCATTTTTTAACTTATTACAACTCCAGACTTTTTGTGCATCTATATGCACCATTCAAAGCCACGTCATCAACTTCAACCCTTTCTGACTTCATTTGCTATTTTCTCATTTACTGATTTTTTGAGCTAAATGACCCTGATGAAATTGAAAAGCACTACAAATGAACTCTGAAAAGGTTTGAAAGTAGGCATGGTAACATCATTTCAACCCACATAGCATGTGCTAAAAGTTGAGGAGGGTTACAGCAAAAACTGGATGCACTCGTGTACAAAATGGACAATCTCTTTCGAAGTATTAGGGTTTCAGACGAAACTCGTCTGTTACGAAGGCATTTCATTTTTTTAAACTTATTCAACTCCAGACTTTTTGTGCGTTCAGTATGCACCATTCAAAGCCAAATCATTAAATTCAACGCTTCTTACTTCATTTGCTATTTTTCATGCATTTTACTGATTTTTTTTGCTAAATGACCCTGAAATTGAAAAGACCTACAAAATGAACTCTGAAAAGTGTTGAAAGTTGGCATGGTTATCATCATTTGCACCCAAAAGCATGTGCTCAAAGTTGAGAGGGTTACGGCAAAAACTGGATTGCACTTCTAGTACAAAATGGACAATCTCTTTCGAAGTATCAGGGTTCAGACGAAAACTCATCTGTTACAAAGGCATTTCATATTTTTTAACTTATTTCAACTCAGACTTTTTGTGCGTTCAGTATGCTCCATTCGAACCACGTCATCAATTTTCAACAACTTTCCTGACTTCATTTTGCTATTTTTCATGAATTTACTGATTTTTTGAGCTAAATGACCCTGAACTTGAAAAGCACTACAAATGATCTCTGAAAGGTTGAAAGTAGGCAAGGTAACATCATTTCACCCACATAGCATGTGCTAAAAAGTTGAGAGGTTACAGCAAAAACTGGATGCACCTCGTGTACCAAATGGACAATACTCTTTCGAAGTATTAGGTTTCAGACGAAAACTCGTCTGTTACGAAGGCATTTCATTTTTTTAACTTATTTCACAACTCCAGACTTTTTGTGCTTCAGTATGCACCATCAAAGCCACATCATTACTTTCAACGTCTTTCTTACTTCATTTGCTATTTTTCATGCATTTACTGATTTTTTTTGCTAAATGACCTGAAATTGAAAAGACCTACAAATGAACTCTGAAAATGTTGAAAGTTGCATGGTATCATCATTTTCACCCACATAGCATGTGCTAAAAAGTTGAGAGGGTTACGGCAAAAACTGGATGCACTTCTAGTACAAAATGGACAATCTCTTTCGAAGTATCAGGGTTTCAGACGAAAACTCACTGTTACAAGGCATTTCATATTTTTTAACTTATTTCAACTCAGACTTTTTTGCTTTCATTATGCTCCATTCGAAACCACGTCAATCAATTTTCAACCCTTTCTGACTTCATTTTGCTATTTTTCATGCATTACTGATTTTTTGAGCTAATGACCCTGAACTTGAAAAGCGCTCACAAATGAACTCTGAAAAGGTTGAAAGTGGCATGGTCTCATCATTTGACCCCATAGCATGTCCTACAAAAGTTGAGAGGGTTACGGCAAAAACTAGATGCACTTCGTGTACAAAAATGGACAATCTCTTTCGTAGTATCAGGGTTTCGGACGAAAACTCATCGTTACGAAGGCAATTCATTTTCTTACTGTATTACAACTCCAGACTTTTTGTGCATTCAGTATGCACCTTCAAAGCCATGTCATCAACTTTCAACACCCTTCTGACTTAATTTGTTATTTTTCATGCATTTACTATTTTTTGAGCTAAAAGACCCTGAAATTGAAAAGCACTACAATGAACTCTGAAAGGTTGAAAGTAGGCATGGTATCATCATTTCAAGCACATAGCATGTGCTACACAAGTTGAGAGGGTTACGGCAAAAACTAGATGCACTTCGTGTAAAAAATGGACAGCCCTCTTTCGAAGTATTAGGGTTTAGGACGAAAACTCGTCTGTTACAAAGGCATTTCATTTTTCTAACTATTTCAACTCCAGACTTTTGTGCGTTCAGTATGCACCATTCAAAGCCACGTCTCAACTTTCAACCCTTTCTGACTTTCATTTGCTATTTTTCATGCATTTACTGATTTTTTGAGCTCAAATGACCCTGAAATTGAAAAGCATAACAAATGAACTCTAAAAGGTTGAAAGTTGGCATGGTCAAATTTTGACCCACTAGCATGTCCTAAAAAGTTGAGAGGGTACGGCGAAAACTGGATGCACTTCATGTAAAAAATGGCAATCTTTCGTCGTTATCGGGTTTCGGACGAAAATTCATCTGTTTCAAAGGCATTCATTTTTTTAACTTATACAACTCCAAATTTTTGTGCATCTATATGCACCATTCAAAAGCCACGTCATCAACTCCTTCCAACCCTTTCTGACTTCATTTGCTATTTTCATGCATTTACTGATTTTTTGAGCTAAATGACCCTGAAATTTAAAAGCACACAAATGAACTCTGAAAAGGTTGAAAGTAGGCATGGTAACATCATTTCAACCCCATAGATGTGCTAGAAATTTGAGAGGCTTACGGCAAAAACTGGATGCACTTCTAGTACAAAATGGACAATCTCTTTCGAAGTATCAGGGTTTCAGACGAAAACTCTCTGTTACAAAGGTATTTCAATTTTTTAACTTATTTCAACTACAAAACTTTTTGTGCGTTCAGATGCACCATTCAAAGCCACATCATTAACTTTCAATGCTTTCTTACTTCATTGCAATTTTTCATGCATTAAGAGTTTTTTTGCTAAATGACCCTGAAATTGAAAGGACCTACAAATGAACCTTGAAAAGGTTGAAAGTTGGCATGGTATCATCATTTCCCCAACATAGCATGTGCTAAAAAGTTGAGAGGGTTACGGCAAAAACTGGATGCACTTCTAGTACAAATGGACAATCTCTTTCAAGTATCAGGGTTTCAGACGAAAACTCATCTGTTAAAAGGCATTTCATATTTTTTAACTTATTTCAACTCCAGACTTTTTGTGCGTTCAGTATGCTCCATTCGAAACACACGTCATTCAATTTTCACCCTTCTGACTTCATTTTGCTATTTTTATAGCATTTACTGATTTTTTGAGCTAAATGACCCTGAACTTGAAAAGCAATACAAATGAACCTGAAAAGGTTGAAGAAAGTAGCATGGTAACATCATTTCAACCCACATAGCATGTGCTAAAAAGTTAGAGGGTGTTACAGCAAAAACTGGATGCACTTCGTGTACAAAATGACTGACAATCTCTTTCGAAGTATTAGGGTTTCAGACGAAAACTCGTCTGTTACGAGGCATTTCATTTTTTTAAACTTATTTCAACTCCAGACTTTTTGTGCGTTCAGTATGCACCATTCAAAGCCACATCATTAACTTTCAACGCTTTCTTACTTATTTGCTATTTTTCATGCAATTTACTGATTTTTTTTGCTAAATGACCCTGAAATTGAAAAGACCCTACAAATGAACCTGAAAAGGTTGAAAGTGGCATGGTATCATCATTTCACCCACATACATGTGCTAAAAAGATTGAGAGGGTTACGGCAAAAACTGATGCACTTCTAGTACAAAATGGACAATCTCTTTCGAAGTATCAGGGTTTCAGACGAAACTCATCTGTTACAAAGGCATTTCATATATTTTTAACTTATTTCAACTCCAGACTTTTTTGTGCGTTCAGTATGCCTCCATTCGAACACGTCATCAATTTTCAACCTTTTCTGACTTCATTTTGCTATTTTTCATGCATTTACTGATTTTGAGCAAATGACCCTGAACTTGAAAGCACTACAAATGAACTCTGAAAAGGTTGAAAGTAGGCATGTAACATCATTCACCCAACATAGCATGTTGCTAAAAAGTTGAGAGGGTTACAGCAAAAACTGGATGCAATCGGTACAAAAGGACAATCTCTTTCGAAGTATTAGGGTTTTCAGACGAAAACTTCGTCTGTACGAAGGCATTCATTTTTTTTAACTTATTTCAACTCCAGACTTTTTGTGCGTTCAGTATGCACCATTCAAAGCCACAATCAATTAACTTTCAAGCTTTCTTACTCATTGCTATTTTCACTGCATTTACTGATTTTTTTTGCTAAATGACCTGAAATTGAAAAGACCTACAAATGAACTCTGAAAATGTTGAAAGTTGGCATGGTATCATCATTTCACCCGACATAGCATGTGCTAAAAAGTTGAGAGGGTTACGGCAAAACTGGATGCACTTCTAGTACAAATGGACAATCTCTTTCGACGTATAGGGTTTCAGACGAAAACTCATCTGTTACAAAGGCATTTCATATTTTTTAACTTATTTCAACTCCAGATTTTTGTGCGTTCAGTATGCTCCATTCGAAACACGTCATCAATTTTCAAACCCTTTCTGACTTCATTTTGCTATTTTTCATGCATTTACTGATTTTTTTTTGAGCTAAATGACCCTGAACTTGAAAAGCACTACAAATGACTCTGAAAGGTTGAAAGTAGGCATGGTAACATCATTTCGCCCACATAGCATGTGCTAAAAGTTGAGAGGGTTACAGCAAAAACTGGATGCACTTCGTGTACAAAATGGACAATCTCTTTCGAAGTATTAGGGTTTCGACGAAAACTCGTCTGGTATACGAAGGCATTTTATTTTTTTAACTTTATTTCAACTCCAGACTTTTGTGCGTTCAGTCATGCACCATTCAAAGCCACATCATTAACTTTCAACGCTTTCTTACTTCATGTGCTATTTTTCATGCATTTACTGATTTTTTTGAGCTAAAAGACCCTGAAATTGAAAAGCACTACAAATGACTCTGAAAAGGTTGAAAGTAGGCATGGTATCATCATTTCCGCACATAGCATGTGCTACAAAGTTGAGAGGGTTACGGCAAAAACTAGATGCACTTCGGTTACAAATGGACAATCTCTTTCGAAGTATTAGGGTTTTCGGACGAAAAACTCGTCTGTTACAAAGGCATTTCATTTTTAACTTATTTCAACTCCAGGACTTTTTGTTGGCGTTCAGTATGCACCATTCAAAGCACACGTCATCAACTTTCAACCCTTCTGACTTCATTTGCTATTTTTCATGAATTTACTGATTTTTTTTTGCTAAATGACCCTGAAATTGAAAGACCTACAAATGAAATCTGAAAAGGTTGAAAGTTGGCCATGGTATCTTCATTTCACCCCCATAGCATGTGCTAAAAGTTGAGAGGGTTACGGCCAAAAAACTGATGCACTTCTAGTACAAAATGGACAATCTCTTTCGAAGTATCAGGGGTTTCAGCGAAAACTCATCTGTTACAAAGCATTTCATTTTTTTAACTTATTTCAACTCCAGACTTTTGTGCGTTCAGTATGCTCCATTCGAAACACGTCATCAATTTCAACCCTTTCTGAACTTCATTGCTATTTTTCATGCATTACTGATTTTTTGAGCTAATGACCTGAACTTGAAAAGCACTACAAATGAACTCTGAAAGGTTGAAAGTAGGCATGGTAACATCATTTCACCCACATAGCATGTGCTAAAAGTGAGAGGGTTTACAGCAAAAAGGATGCACTCTCGTGTACAAAAAGGACATCTCTTTCGAAGTATTAGGGTTTCAGACGAAAACTCGTCTGGTACGAAGGCATTTCATTTTTTTTAACTTATTTCAAACTCCAGACTTTTTGTGCGTTCAGATGCACCATTCAAAGCCACGTCATCAACTTTCAACCCTTTCTGACTTCATTTGCTATTTTTCATCATTTACTGATTTTTTTAGTAAGACCCTGAATTGGAAAACCACTACAAAATGACCTCTGAAAAGGTGAAAGTTTGGCATGTGGTCTTATTTGACCCACGTAGCATGTGCTAAAAAGTTGAGAGGGTTCGGCAAAAACTGGATGCACCTCGTTGTACAAAATGGATGATCTCTTTCGTAGTATCAGGGTTTGGACGAAATCTCATCTGTTACAGGCAATTCATTTTTTTAACTTATTACAACTCCAGACTTTTTGTGCGTTCAGTATGCACATTCAAGCCACGTCATCAACTTTCAACCCTTTCTAGACTTCATTTGCTATGTTTCATGCATTTACTGATTTTTTTGAGCTAAAACCATGAAATGAAAAGCACTACAAATGAACTCTGGAAAGGTTGAAAGTAGGCATGGTATCATCATTTCACCCACATAGCATGTGCTAAAAGGTGAGAGGGTTACGGCAAAAAAACTGGATGCCTTCGTGTACAAAACGGACAATCTCTTTCGAAGTGAGGGTTCAAACGAAAACTCGTCTATTACAAAGGCATTTCATTTTTTTAAACTTATTCAACTCCAGATTTTTTGTGCGTTCAGTTATGCACCATTCAAAGCAACGTCATCAACTTTCAACCCTTTCTGACTTCATTTGCTATTTTTCATGCATTACTGATTTTTTTTAGCTAAATGACCCTGAAATTGAAAAGCACTACAAATGAACTCTGAAAAGGTTGAAAGTTGGCATGGTATCATCAGTTGACCCACATAGCATGTGCTAAAAAGTTGAGAGGGTTACAGCAAAAAACTGGTGCACTTCGTCTACAAAATGGACAATCTATTTCGAAGTACAGGGTTTCGGACGAAAACTCATCTGTTACAAAGGCATTCATTTTTTAAACTTATCTACAACTCTAGACTTTTTATGCATTCAGTATGCACCAGTCAAAAGCTCAGTCATAACTTTCAACCCTTTCTGACTTCATTGTGCTATTTTCAGCATTTATGATTTTTTGAGGCGAAAAGACCCTGAAATAGAAAAGTACTACAAATGAACTCTGAAAAGGTTCAAAGTAGGCATGGTATCATCATTTCACCCACATAGCATGTGCTAAAAAGTTGAGAGGGTTACGACAAAAACTGGATGCACTTCGTGTACAAAATGGACAATCTCTTTCGAAGTATCAGGGTTTCAGACGAAAACTCGTCTGCTACAAAGGCATTTCATTTTTTTAACTTATTTCAACTCCAGACTTTTTGTGCCTTCAGTATGCACCATTCAAAGCCACGTCATCAACTTTCAACCCTTTCTGAGTTCATTTGCTATTTTTCATGCATTTACTGAATTTTTTTAGCTAAATGACCCTGAAATTGAAAAGCACTACAAATGAACTCTGAAAAGGTTGAAAGTTGGCATGGTATCATCATTTCACCCACATACGCATGTGCTAAAAAGTTGAGAGGGTTACGGCAAAAACTAGATGCACTTCCTGTAAAAAATGGACAATCTATTTCGAAGTATCAGGGTTTCGGACGAAAAACTCATCTGTTACAAAGGCCAATTCATTTTTTTAACTATATTACAACCTCCAGACTTTTTGTGCATTCAGTATGCACCATTCAAAGCCACGTCATCAACTTTCAACCCTTTCAGACTTCATTTGCTATTTTTCATGCATTTACTGATTTTTTTTGAGCTAAAAGACCCTCAAATTGAAAAAACACTACAAATGAACTCTAAAAGGTTGAAAGTAGGCATGGTATCATCATTTCACCCACATAGCATGTGCTAAAAGTTGAGAGGATTACGGCAAAAAACTGGATGCACTTCATGTACCAAAATGGACAATCTCTTTACGAAGTATCAGGGTTTCAGACAAAACTCGTCTGTTACAAAGGCATTTCATTTTTTTTAATTTATTTTTTCAACTCCAGACTTTTTGTGCGTTCAGTATGCACCATTCAAAGCCACTTCATCAACTTTTCACAACCCTTCTGACTTCATTTGCTATTTTTCATGCATTTACTGATTTTTTTTTAGCTAATGACCCTGAAATTGAAAAGCACTACAAATGAACTGTGAAAACTACTGGTACTAACAGAAAGTTTGTAATTTTTTGTACCTAAAGCAAATATATTCACAAAGAAATTCTAAATACAGCAAAAAACAACTCAGAAATAAATAAAAGAAAATAAATAAAGCAGAAAAGAAAAAAAAGAAAAAAACTAAATGAAAAAAAGCCCGCCTACTAGGCCACAACGGCCTGCATACGACTAGAAACCCAACCTGTAGTTGGGCTAGGATGCAGGCCCGCAAGCCCAGTAGGCCCAACAGGGCAGCGCAGGACAGGTAGGCCCAGAAGGCCTGCTTTAGAGAGGAGCTCGAAGGAGCAGCCGCGGCTGGGTTTATAAACCAGTGCGGCTGCCCTTCGCTCGGCGAGGTGGGACGAAACTTTGTGCACCGCACCTGCGCCAGCGCACCCCCTTTAGTACCGGTTGGTGGCTCCAACCGGTACTAAAGGGGGGTATTTAGTAGCGGTTGTAGCCACCACCCGGTACTAAAGGTGGTCGCTTCCCGCCGCTTGGCCTGGCCAAAACAGACCTTTAGTACCGGTTGGTGGCTCCAACCGGTACTAAAGGTCCATCCTATATAAGCAGCACTTACGAAATTTTCAGTTTTCTTCTCTTCTTCCTCTGCTTCAACCTCGTCGCCGTCGCCCGTCCCCGTCGCCGCCCCGTCACCGCGCCCGTCCCCGTCGCCGCCCCGGCCTGTAACCGCCCCCGTCGCGCGCGGTCGCCGTCGCCGTCCCCATCGCCGCGCCCGTACGTACCCGTCGTCGCACCGTCGCCGCGCCCGTCCCCGTCGTCGCGCGCCGCCGCCGGACCGTCCCCGTCGCGCACCGCCCTGGCCCATCCCCGTCGCCGCCCCAGCCCGTCGCCACCCGCTGTCGCCGACCCCGTCGCCTCGCATCGCCGGCCGTCGCCCCGCTGTAAGACCGCCCCCTGCCGCGCCATGGCCGCCCTCACACACACACAGTACACACACAAACACAGAGAGATAGATTTTTCTTAATTATTTTCTATTTTCTTTTTTTTGTTTTTTATACTTTTAGTTTATATAAATGTTAGATTAATATCAAATTGTTAGATGAATTAGATAGAAATGTTAGATATTAATGTCAAATGTTAGATGAATTAGATAGAAATGTTAGATATTAATGTCAAATGTTAGATGAATTATAGTAAGTGCTTAGTTGAATTAGTAAGAAAATTAATAAGTGCTTAGTTGAATTAGTAAGAAAATTAATTATTTTTATTTATAGTAAGTGCTTAGTTGAACTAGTTAAATTAATAGAAATAGTTTATTTTTAGTAAGAAAATTTAGGTATATGAGATTTGATGATCTAATTAAAATTTTACTATAGAAATAGTTTATTTTTAGTAAGAAAATTAATAGAACTAGTTTATTTTTAGTAAGTGCTTAGTTGAATTAATAGAACTAGTTGAATTTATGTCATTATCACTTTGTCATTAAAGAATGCTATATGAACATAGGAAATGTCTGACGACGAAAAGGATTTCGGTATGTGCGAATACTGCGAAGACGAGCGCGGCCTGTGCGATAGAAATTTCCTAGTTGATGGTAGGCGCTTCAGCATCAAGCTGGATGAGACCTTCGAAGTGGATACAGTAAGTCACAACGACAAGTCTTTTTTCGTAATTAAGCATGACTTCTGCTTCATTTGCTTCAACTTATAATTTTAATTTTTTACTATTCTACTAGCGTATCGCCTGCCATGCAAGAATTTTTGTCTTGGATAAGATTGGTTTCAGTCCTATGGAAACTATGGAGGTAAAGAGAGTTCACTTGAGGACCGAGCATGGTTATACTTTCGACGCAAAATTATACAATGCAGACACCTACACCTATTTTGAATGCAAAAATTGGAGAGCACTATGCAAAGCTTGTGCATTTGAGCCTGATATGCTTATCACCTTTGATATTCGTCCGGAAGATGATATTGAAGGTAATATCGACATCTGGGTCGATGTGCAGATGCCTCCAGTTCTACCATTATGTGAGTTTCTCAACCATATTTATGTCTTCGATATTCTTTATTCAAAAATAGTTGACAACTAATTTTTATTGACAGCTTATTTTCATTCAAGCAAACATGTCCGGCGCTTGGTAGACATGACCTACCACTGTCCCGGGGCTGAACTAAACTGCGAGGAGATAAGTCATTATGTTTCATGGCTTGAGGATCTTGATGCTGTCAAGACAAATTATTTTCCTGGACTCGAAAATCTTAGTACTCAAAACGTGCGAACAATAGTGTTCGTATTGAACTACGGTCACATCTATTTAGGAAAGATGGTAAGATTTTTACTATTTGTCCTAAGTGCATCTTTTGCATACATTATTTTTTAAGCTAAACTTCATTGCTAAGTATGTTACTACGATGTTCTTCAACAGGGACTCCCCATGATAGTTGTGCCTCATTGTATCGAGACTAAAGGTCGCATGGCAATGGTTAGCTTACGGCCAAGACATCCTACATTGCACATGAGTGCATTTAGGATTTATAAAACCGATCAAGTCTTAATAGTGAAAGACTGGAGCAAAATTGTGAAGGATCGCAGAGAAGTACTAGGGGGCAGCAATCAGAAGCGCAGCCCACAATTAGGAGACAGGTTCATCTGCATACTCCAATATGATGAATCAGGAGTGCTGCACATGTTCTATGCTATTTTACCTAAGAGAGAGCAGCAGGAGTGATTAGCTAGCTAGAATGAGTTTGAAGATGATGATGTGCTACACTATGACTGTGATGATTAAATAGCTAGTGTTGGTGGTAATGACTATGATGATTATTATTAGCTAGTGTTGGTGGTGATTAGATAGCGGTAATGACTATGATGATTAAATAGTAGTAATGACTATGATGATTATTAACTAGTGTTGTTGGTGATGATATGATGCAAGAGTTTTTATATTAATATGATGATGATGATGATGAGTTATTATATCATTGGGTGAAAGAACCGCGGATTAGTTTCAAGTGGATGGATCCGTAATCCATGACTTGATCACTTAGGTGATAATCCATGACTTTATCACTTAGGATCCATCCACTTGAAACTAATCCGCGGTTCTTTCACCTAGTGATTTAATAACTCATTATAATGTAAAAACAATCTCTAAATTGCTACTGTACGTAAATATACCTCGCCGGTCTTTGTATATACCAAATTGTATATATACATGTGTGTATGTGTGAATGGTGGTGCGAGACATTCGATGATATATATATATATATGATCGGTTCTACGAGAAATTCTATTTATATATATTCATAACGTGTACAATATGTAGTATCGTAAAATACCAGCAAATGAAAAAGAATTAAATGGAAAACACAAAATTAAAGGAAAAAGAAATCATAAACCCAAAAACCCCTAAACCTTTTAGTACCGGTTGGTATTACCAACCGGTACTAAAGGTCTTCCAGCCCCCGGCGCTGGCTCGTGCCACGTGGTGGCCCTTTAGTGGCGGTTCGTGTTGAACTGGTACTAAAGGGGGGGGACCTTTAGTCCCCACCCCTTTGTGCTGGTTGCAGAACCGGCACTATAGGGCCTTACGAACTGGTGCTATAGCCTGGTTCTGCACTAGTGGTATCACGTGGACAGCCCTAGGGAGGCGCCCATGGCACGCCACCATGAAACGGACGGCGTGGAGGGCACTCTCGCCCCTGAAGGCTCCTAAGAGGTGGGTACTCCAGCATCTTTTATAGGAGTAATTGCTGTAGACAAAAGTATTCAGCGTTTAATGACTATACCTCATTTGTCCCTGAGGAATTCTTTTCCGCTACCGTACTAATTATTTCTATGCGCGGTGTTCGGATTAGTGTTCCACACATCCTCACTTCTTACTTCCTCCTTGATCAATTTACAGGATCCTGGGTACCCGCATGGCCTTAGCCCCAACCTGATTCACGCATCCCGACAACGTGACGTGTACCAAACTTTGTTAACTAGCACATGATACTTGACTCACACACTTGCCAAACAACTCAAATAGGCCGGGAGCACCAATGAATTTCCGTTTGAGAGAATGACGGTTTGGCTCCCGGGAGCACGCTCCCGCGTGAATAGTAAACAAAAAAATAGTAAATCTTTTCAAAAAATTCTGAAATTTTTTCCAGATGTTCGTGTTACCGTCGCAAACATGCTTGAAAATTTTCATGCGAAACGAAGCAGCGATGTTTCGCCGGTGAAAAAAACAAATTTAGGGTGACATTTTGGGGTAACATTTGGTTTTTTTGTTTTTGTTTGCACAGGCCAAATTGTTTAACCGTTTTGGCTACAAATTTGTATGTAGCATTTGGTTGTGACAAATAACACATAAAATTTTTGTTGCAATTTTCTGACATATCAAAATATATTTTCGCGCGCAGGAATGCGCGCTTCCGGGAGCACCAACGGATTTCTGTAAGAATTTTAACTGTGCCGGTAGAAGATTTTCTTGGCCGGGGCCCATAAAATCTAACATAATACTTCAATGAGCCATACATGTATTTGTGCAATAAATCGATAATTTGTTAAAATTTCTTGGGCTAGATCTACGAATAAATTGAGAATCATTTGGTCACTTGGCCGTACTGAAGTGAAAACCAAAATCATGGGAGCCTGAAATATTATAGAAATTATTAAAATTTAAAAGTGGTGTGTGGCTCATATAATTATTTCTCTGACGGTGTACATGATCCAAAACGGAAAGCTAATGGATACATCCGTTATTTCTTACTAAAAAAGCACAAGTGATAGGTACATCCGTTGTGACACGTTTCTTACTAAAAAAAAGCACGAGTGGTAAGTTTCCGCATCGAGATGACGCGTTGTAACGCTATTTTGACCGTTGGTGGCTTCAGCCGCATCCTGTATAATTGTAACCATCGCAGCCCATTTTTCTCAAGCAAGCCAGCTCTTCCAACACCTCGCCATCAAACCCCTCTTCACCCAAAATACACCCGAGATGGCTTGGAACCCTAACGGCGGTCGGCCAAATGGAGGGCTGCCGCCACTGCCACCTCCGTGCCCGTTTTGCAACGTGCAGTGTGTATCGGACAGCGTCCTTGCTGTCCACATACAGTGGCACATCACCCCTCGGAGCATGCTGCCTGTAGGGCCGCAGACCCTGGCTGGGACAGCAGACCGTATCGCACATCCGCCCGTGGTGCCACTCCCAGCTGCGGCACCAAGACTTGTCGCTGCAGTGCCGGGCGCAGGGCCGCTAGCCCCTGCTCCGCGGCTTGCCATGGTGGCGTCCCCAACTGTGGCGCCAGCACTTGTGGCAGTTCGAGCTGTGAATCGCGGCACCCGTAGCATGCTGGCAGCCAACTCTAAGTTTTGGAAGGAGTACCGCAGTGGAGGGGACCCCCCGGTCGAGATAGACTTTCTGGGGTAGTGGGAGTCGTCCAGCAGCAGCGTGCAGCCGGCGGACGGCACCGAGGAGGAGGCTGATGGCTCGGGGCACACCTTGGACCTCACCTTGGCTTGAGCCACAGATCTGTCTTTGGAAGCCTCGCAAGAGCTCGTCTTGCCTCAATAAAAACCAAGATCCATGCTTTCATGGTATTATCTTAGCTGTTTGGATAGATCGATCAAGGGAACCACAATTCTGTGCCCATAAGATGAATATCATGTTTAAGATTTAGTAGCAATTTGGCTTGAGCGAGCACCTTGGACCTGACATTGGCTTCATCCCCCGTTCTGTACATGGTGGCCTCGAGAAGGCTAGTGGTCTTCGCTCCATAAACACTAGGATCCATTCTTCCATACTGTTAGTTCGCTGTTAGATAGATCGATCAGGGGAAATAAAACCATGTGTGGATAAAATGAATTTCATGTTTAAGATTTGGTACCAATTTCTAGTTTGTTTACTCTGGTATTTCTTACTCTGATGTTGCTGTGTTCGCATATATCTCAGAGGAATAAGACAACATGAACGATGATTGATGTTCACAGACATATAATTGCTTCTTTTAATATACATGGTTTGTCTCATCTATTACTTTCTTAAAATAGTTTGAACTACAAATATGTACTTAGAGGCCTCGTGAAAGCTAGTCATCTTTAAGACTAGCTTTTCCCTCCATAAAACAAATACGATTCATGCATTTCATACTATTATCATATATGTTTGGATAGATCTGAGGGAAACAAAACCACGTGACGATAAGTGGAATATCATGGTTAAGATTTAGTAGCAATCTTGTAGGAGTATTTCTTACTCTGATCTTGATGTGTTCGCATATATCTCGGAGGGAAAAATAACATATGAGATAGTTTGTGGTGTTCACATTTTATTTTGTTTTAAAGATTGTGGTGTTCACATATACAATAACTTCTTTTAGTACATGGTTTGTGTTATCTATTACTTCATTTAATATAGTTCGACGCTAAAATTCGGATTCAATTATGTTTAATCTCAGTTTCATAGGATGGGTTCCATGTGAACAACCACTGCCCTTGTTGGCCCTTTGTTTTGTTCCATCTCTATATAGAGACCAAGATGACCAACCCAGTGTACCGAGAGGGAGAAGACATACTCTTCCCAACTGAATGGCTGACTGATTATTGCTCTCAGTATACGTAGAGAGCGGCACTGGTCACGCTTTACAGCCCAGTCAACAGTATGGCAAGAATAATAAACAGCATTAGTCATACGAAGACGCATTACTGGAAGTACGAGAACTCGAGATATTCCTCTTTTCTTCAGAATTTGGGCACGGTGAACAGGCCCACCTGAGCACGAAGTCATAGACAGTTACTTCAGAAGCAACCCCGAAGTCATTCCTTGATAAGATGGCCTCAACCCCCGGAGGAGGGATCCTCATAAGTTCATCTTGGAACCTGCAGTGCAGCAAAACCATGTCATTTTCTGACAACAATGTCCACATGCTTCCTAATAATGGGAAAAAGGAGAGGTGTCTCAATCCAATGAATATGGGATCACATACTCTGTTGGCAGGAATTCCGTGTACCTTTCAGCAAGGAATTTCTTGGCTGCCTCTGTCAGGTCTGCTGCCATTGAAATGGGACATGGGAGATCTAGGCAGATCACTGCAGATTCTGGAGTCATAGGCAGGACCATGAGAAGCTGAACGCAAAGCTTCATGCAGGAAACAACCTCAAATTTGTCAGCAGCCATCAATAAATCAACTAGAGGAGTGGGCTCAGTTGTTGCTGTCAACTTTCCACTATGCATAAAGCGTAACAGCTCCATGAAGGCTTTCTCCTCTGTCGAAAATGAAAGCAAGGAGGCATAAGGATTGATGAAACAGTTCTATAAATCTCAAACAGGACGGGTACAGTACGTATATGGTGGTCACTAGTAGTACTAGGAAGGAGCCCCCGCGTCGCTCCGGTGTGGGCGGCTCGGGCGGAAGACAGAACCTAGCAGCCGCCACCTCAAACCTCCTCTCCCTCCGAGCCGCCGCCGCCGGAGGACGCGGCCGGCGAAGCTGTGCTGCAGACGGCGGCGGCTGGGACCTTTGCTCGCGGCGCAGGTGGCCCTCGGACCCTCGCGGTCTGCAGCGGCTGGGGCAGGCGGTGGCCACGCCGACGCGCCAGTGGCCAGATCTGGCGCGGGCTGCTCGGGTGGGATGCTTCCTCGTCGCTGCTGCGCTGGGTGCGTGGGCGCGGTGCTGCGGGCCCTGGTGGTGTTGGTTCTTCATGGCGGCGCAGATCCGAGGGGAGACGTGGTGGCCTGCGTGCCGGGGCTGGAGGGATGAGGTTGAGTGCCCTCGCGTTGACTGTTTTCGGGTGTGCGAGGGCCGATTCATGCGCCAAGGATCTGCATCGGCTCATGCGCAGGGGCTTGTGCGAGCCAGATCTTGGCTCGTTGGGCCGGGCAGTGGAGCAGTTGTTGGATGGCCGGCGTTGGAGGTTGCTGGCGGTGGTGGTGCTCTGGTGGGTCACTCTCGGCGGCCAGTGCATCCCATGGTTGCAAATGCCCTTGTGCGTGTTGTGAGGATGCTGGTGTTGCCGGGAGGCGCAGATGGCTGTGCGGTGTGGCTGCTAGCCTCGGCTGCTCGGATTTGGCAGGCACGGCATGGGTGGGTCGGATCCGGCTGGATCTGGCCTACGGTGGTATGATTCGGTCATGTGCGGCATCGGGCTGCAATGGCCCAATGCTTCATGGTGGTGCAGGTGCGGCAGTCTATCTCGAATAATCTGTTCATAGTGTGTGTGTGTGCTCAACTCGGTGAAAGCCATGCTCTGCTCAGAGCCGACGACGGTGACGCCCGTGGGCGCCACTAACCTTCTTGAAGGCATCGTCGAAATGTTGATTTCACCACCCTATGCTCAACTTCGGAGGAAACTCTGTTTCCGGGTTTGCCTGGAACCGATGATGGTGACACAACCGTGTGTCGCACCCCTTCTTGAAGGCATCATCGAGAAGTTGGCCAGGTTGTTTTGTTGGGTAACTGCTAGTGATGGGGATGTCGGTGGTGGTGGTGCGACTGACTTGGGGTCGACGGTGGTGTGTGTTGGGGTCTGGCAACATTGCTGCTCTGTGTTGTGAAACGGCCATCTCTACCCCTTCTGTCTGTTGTTGGCGGTGTGTTGTAGGGGTTCGGCGGCGGTGCCTTTGTGTCGTCCCTGTTGCTGTGCAGGCTCAAGACCATCCCATGGCTACTATTGTGTTGCGGGGAGTTTCGTGCTTTTGGTGTTGTCCCGGTTCATTTTTGCTCAGTGATGGCGCAAGAAGCCTGCCCAACTTGCTAATCGTTCTGAATTTCATTGGCGGAGCTCCCAGTCAAGGTTCGTGCTTGGCACTCATTGGTTGTGGTTGCTCCTGTGTTGCGCCGTGGGTTCGGTACGCACGCTGGTGCGGTGCGTTAGGTTGCTCGCAAAGTCTTGGTATTGTGATCCTTCGACGACACCCCACATCTACTTGTGTCTTTCGTGGTGTTGGTCCTTCTGCTAGCTAGGTCCTGCCTTATCTTGGCATCATGTTTCTTCTCATCCTTTTGTAACCTTGTTACTTGTACGGTTTTCGGCCCGGTTTCCCTTATAAACGGGGTCAACTTGTTTCAGGTTTTCGATCCGGTTTTCCAATAAACTGGATCACTCTCTTGGCATAATGGCCACTTTGAGTAATATATTCAGGTGGAGGGACTCCTTCCCCGGTGATTTCTCAAAAAATAAATCTCAAACAGTAATAACAATTCAATAAAGAAGTAGAAAAGAAAAGGGATATCTATTGTTTTACGCAAAGATGATTACTGAAGTGTATTGATCAATTGTGAAACCTGTAATGCATGAGAAAATATCCATTTGGTAGGCAAAGTCTGTAGATGAAATGACAATAGCCAATTAATCATCCAAGTAACTCTGAACAGGCCCCTCTATAATTTTAACATGTTTTATTCAAAAGGTGCATACATCAATAATAAAATCACAATGGCAAAGAGTAGTACTGTTACCAAAATCAGCAGTTCTGACTGTTGCCTGCCCCTGGCCAGATTCTTTCATGCCATTTGAGAAAAGCTAACAAGCATGAAGCTCATCAGAAAGATGAGCAACAGATTATAGAACAAATGCATTTCAGTGGATCATCAGATTCTGATGAGCAACAGATTATAGAACAAATGCATTTCAGTAGATCATCAGAATTACCTTGGAAAAGAAACTACTTTTTGCAGCAAGAATCGCCAAGCTGACATAAATAGTCTCAACTCGTAAAACCGGTGTACTCGACACAGTACAAGATGAGTCAATATCTTCTAAATCATCACCTGCAAAATACCAAGGTTGGATAAATATAATGCAACATGCAACACTACGAGAAGAAGGCACATAACAGAATTACTAGCTAAGCTTTTTGCTGGAAAAAATATCTGGAACATCATGTTACCATTGTGAGCAGAATTACTAGACAAGTTATTTGCAGGTAAAAGTATCCGCCAAGCCAGTATTTATATCTCCCATGAGTTCTAGCCCAGGCACCCTGCTCTTGTGCTGCCTCAGTTGCTTTGTCTTCAACCTTTCTGAAAAAACTATGCTAAATAGAACTTTGTGAAGAAGAAAAACAGTGAACTGATTCTTCCGACGCTTCAGATCATGGGCTCTTCAACAATTTATATGTTCTAATTAAATGGATCTCACACCATGGCCACCCCCGACAAATTACGAAAAGTAACACAAAAGGAGCCACACGCGAAAAACAACCCCAAAAAACAAGTATACATACAAAGGAAATGGCAAGGCAAAGTGAATACCTACTTCTAGTCACATACTCCTTCCGTCCTGAAAAGGACGTTAGTGCTAGATCAATGTTGAGGAAATCATTAATTGGTAGCTAGTCGGTTGGCTGCCAAGTAAAGGATTAATAGGCTAATCAGACAGTTAATTCATTAATCAGCTGATTAATCAATTTATCGGCTACTTGGTGACCTACGAGTAGGGATTAATCAGCCAGTTAACTGATTAATCGGCCGATTTCTTTAACATGACTAGATACATTTTTATCTGCATCTAGACAAAACTAAGGCAACCTTTTCTGGACCGAGGTAATACAAATTATGCCAAATCGTTCTAGTTTTTCTCAGCAGCTACATAGAGTTCTGCTGCATTAAAGTATGTGCAGTGCAGTGGATTGAAGAACATATACAAATCTGTTGATTGCTTCATCTGGATAAATCTGATATCCATTCATCAGATATGCATATGGATTTGTGGAAAACTAATTACCCACAAATATGAAGAACATAAACCTAAATTAATTACCTTAAAACTAGTACAGACGAATTTACTAGCTAATAAGAATCAGAACTCTCCATGCCGAATTACTTGTTTTAGATTTGTCTGATACAAATGTTAATAATTTGGGATGGAGGTTCTACCAAACTAACACCCTGGAGAAAAGCAACGGAAAATAGAAGACAAAAGTAAACGGTACCGACCGACGCACCAACGGAGGCCTGGATGCTGGCTATTGCACGCACCTTTGTCCTCCTCGTCGTGGCGCTTGCAGCTGGCGCCGGACCCGGGCGCGTCGTCGTCATGGCCGACGACCTGTAACCGCAGCTCCCGGTCGGAGAAGACCTTCATGTTGAAGACGGCCTCGTAGCCGTCGTCCGTCTCCGGCTCCGTTACGGCTCCCGTCGACATCAGTCGTCTTGCGTGAACGCTCGCTGGCTCGAACCCTGCAGGAGTGGCGTCGGAGGAGGAGAAGAAAAAGCGACGGATGGAGGCAGCTGGGAGCCTCGGAGTGCTGTGGGGATAGATCCTCGTACTACTAGTAGCAGCCGAGGGGTGCCATTAATGATCATGTGACGTTGGTGACTTACTTTGCTCATTCATAGCGAGACGGACGGAACTGCATGCCGTCTACGTGCAACATCACCACCTCCCTTCCTGTCCGTTGTCATGACTCGGACATTTTTTTAACACCAGGCAGAGACATTCGTAAACACGTGCATTACACCCTATGTCTAAGAATCTCCTGGAGACTGAGCTGGCATATTATTTTGAGATTGATAAAGTCATCATAACTGTCTCGTAGTCGACGAGAATGATTTCTCCAACTGAACCCGCATCATCAAAAATCGTGAAATAAATTTAAAAAAATACAAGCACCAAGACTTGAACCCTGGTGGGCGGAGATACCACGGTCCTCCTAACCATCCAATCACATGTTGGTTCGTATGACTAACTCAGACTCTACAAGGTGGCTGATCACTCTTGCTAGATTTTCCTGGCAGAATTTTGTTTTCGCCACTTTAGCTTTTGCTAATTTTCGTTATTTAAAAATTTGACGTTTTACTTTTGCCACTCTTAGTTTTTGACAATACATATGTTATTTTTGCAAAAAATAGCAAAATCATGATTTCTAAATAGTGCACAGTACATACACTATTCATCTTCCCAAAATTTTATTTTATCATTTTTGTGTAGCTCACATAGTTACTTATCGTGTCACATAAATTTCACACATGTGTAGTGTACATTCATATGAACATGTATAAATTTTATTGGATTTTTTGAAACTTTAATATATCATTTTAACACTATTCAAAATAGTGCTCACTGGAGTACATGTACAGAAGTGGTTTTCGCATGGAACCCGGCCCATGAAAATGAGATTAAACATAATTGAATCCGAATTAAATCGTTGAACCATATAAATGGATGTTAGAGATGACACAAACCATGTAATAAAGAAGTTATTATGTATGTGAACACCACTATCTTTAACACGAAATAAAATGTGAACACCACAAATTATCCCATATGTTATTTTTCCCTTTGAGTTCTATGCGTACACATCATGACACTTGTAGAAAACAGGGTTTTATTGCCAGTTCGTAAGGGTCTTTAGTGCCGGTTCAGCAACCGACACTAAAGGGTGGGGACTAAAGCCGCCCCCCCTCCCCCCCCCCCCCCCGCCTTTAGTCCCGGTTCAACACGGCCCGGGAGCAAAGGCCCACCACGTGGCACGAGCCGGCACCGGGGGCTTGGGAACCTTTAGTCCCGGTTGGTAACACCAACCGGGACTAAAAGCATTATGGGTTTATGAATTATGGTTTATTTATTTTTTAATTTTGTGTTTTCCATTTAATTCTTTTTCATTTGAAACATATTTTACGCTACTACATACTGTACACGTTATGCATATATATAAATATAATTTCTCGTAGAACCGATCATATATATATCATCGAATTTCTCGTACGACCATTCACATACACACACACACACACACATATATATATATATATATATACAATTTGGTATATACAATTTCTCCTACAATTTGCGGATCATTACATGGAGGCATTAGATGTAATGATATTCTCCTTTGGGATTTATGATCTCGTCGAGCAAAAATCCTGCTATTTCCTCTTGAATTGCTCGTACGTGATCCGTTGTTAGGAGCCTGTCCTGCATTTCCGACATCTTTAAAGGAAGGAGATCAATATGAATGTATTAGTTGTGTGTATATATATTAGATAATGATATAAAAATTATGAATAGTGTTCTACCAAACGTACACAAAGTTGTCTATCATCTTTGTTCTTTTCGGACGTCATAATGCGAATGTTCTCGCAAACGTAGTATGCGCATAAATTATTCCCCGGCGCCTGGCGCAGGCACTTTATGAGAATAAAAGTCAATCAGATAATAATTAATCAAGCATGATAATGGTATTGAAACTAGAATTAAAGAGATGAACGGACGTAGCTAGCTAGTACTACTTAATTACCTTGGGTCGCACCTATTTCAGCTGTTGTTTCCATTCGCCTTCAACCTTTTTGATGAACTTTTGCCAAGCCCTGCCCGCCGGCAAAGAAAATGAATAAAGGAGTTATTAATTAGTTGATATCAGGAAATAAACTAAAGAGGCTGACGTATATAGTGCGATAATGATTGAAATTACCTGTCGACCATCCCCCTCACGATTGCGTATTCGGATGTTTCTTTATATAGTGAGTCCAATACTTGAACTTTTCCCTCATCAACTTCAATGATTAGCAGGATCCAGTGGAAACTGCATGCGCACACATTTGTATAATTAAGCGGGCATGTGCATAACTCATCAACTACACTACTTATCAACATCTAGTAAGCAAAAACAGAATTTGTAGTACAAGACAGTGTCACTCACCCGAAGTTGTAAGGAAGTAGTATTTCTGGTTTGGTGTTTAGTCGCTTCAAAAAATATAGCAAGCTTTTCTCTGTGTCTTTTCTCGACCATTCTTGTGACCATGTCTCTTGATTAATGGTATTTGGGTCAATGAACCCAATGCCATAGCGTCCCCCTCTTTTCATTTCATACATCTTCATTCTGCATAATACCACAAAAGAATATAGTGAGGATAATTACAGGTAATGAACGAGCACAGCTAGCTAGAGACTTAAATTACAGAAAGAAATCTCTTACAGACAATAGCAACTGACGATAGATTTGTCGAGTGCGTCTTGATTGAATAACTGAAACATTTCTTGAAACTCAACCCACAAATCTTTTGCATGGAAGTAATGCTCTTCCTTGCCATTCACCATGAGGGACTCTCACCCGTTTTTTACTTCTCTCAGGTACCACTCATGCAATTGATACATTCTCGTTGATAGGAGCGGGATCTCCTCAGGCTTGACCAGAGGTTGCCCGCGGACAAATTTCCATTTTAATTCCTCCTCTGTAAACGTTTGGAATTCCTCGATGCCTAGGAGTTGTTGAACAGTGACACCGGCCTGTTTAGCCTGCCTTTTATGATCGTCGGTTATTACCTGCTGATCGGCGGTACTCCCATGTGGTTGTACAATGAGTGGGGTGATCGATTGCACTGCCTGTTCTCCCAGCTGGGGAACAGTTTTCCCGCTTTTTTTGCCAACTGCTTGGCTCGAGCTCGAGCTCGACTCCTTCTCTTTTTGTGCACGATATAACTTCTTGATAGAGCGCACATAGTCTGAGTCCCTATGCTTCACAACCGGTTGAGCATTATCAATAAAGTGTTGTATGACTTTCTCAGGTACTTTCTCCTTTGGCGGCGGTGCGGGGGGTGGGGGGTTTGGTGCAAAATGGGCATTCACTTCGGCAGCCACTTTGGCATCGGTTTCCTCGTCAGTCAGGTGGTAAGGCAACTTCGGAAGAGGCTTGAGGCTTGGACCATATTTGAATTTCTTCCCTATTTACCGCTAGCCGCCGTAGCTACGGCGCCTCTCTTCCGCTGTTGCTAAGGCGGTGGAGACGGCTGACGCGGTGCCAGACTTGAAGGAGGAGGAGTCGGCTAACGCGGTGCCGGACTTGGAGGAGGAGGAGTCGGCTGACGCGGTGCCGGACATGGAGGAGGAGGATTCGACTGGCGTGGCACCGGAATTGGAGGAGCAGGAGTCGACTGACGCGGTGCCGGACTTGGAGGAGGAGTCGGCTGACGCGGTGGCGGACTTGTTGCAGCAGGAGTCGGTGGCCTTGGAAAGACGATGCAATCCTTTTTCCATAGAATGATACGATGTATGGCCTCTCCCAGTGTGTGCTCCTCGTCACCTCCAGGAATGTCAAGCTATGGCTCGTAATATCCTGACATCACTTCATCAATCCCGACATGAGCATAGCCAGCTGGAGTCGGATTGCAATGGAAGGTTGCTTCAGGGGGATTTGTTAAAGCATAGCCGTCCGCCACCTTCGTGGATATGTTCTTCACTTTCATGTGTAGCTCACAAGTAGTCCTATCTTTGATATCATCCACAGGGTATCTAGCCAGCAGTGCATCATCGGCCTGGGTGGAACCCACGCTGCTTCTCGACATAGATGGGACGGTGCTATCAAATGCTGGATCTGCTTGCTGCACGATATGTCTCCAACGTATCTATAATTTTTGATTGTCCCATGCTATTATATTATCTGTTTTGGATGTTTTATATGCATTAATATGCTATTTTATGTTATTTTTGGGACTAACCTATTAACCTAGAGCCCAGTGCCAGTTTCAGTTTTTTTCCTTGTTTTTGAGCCTCGCAGAAAAGGAATACCAAACGGAGTCCAAACGGAATAAAACTTCACGATGATTTTTCTTGGACCAGAAGACACCCAGGGGACTTGGAGTCCAAGTCAGAAGAGCCACGAGGCGGCGACAAGCGTGGAGGGCGCGCCCTAGGGGGGCACCCCCTACCTTGTGGGCCCCTCGGGACTCTCCTGACCTAGCTCTTCCTCCTATATATTCTCATATATTCCAGAACCACCAGAGGCATCCACGAAAACACTTTTCCACCGTCGCACCCTTCTGTTCCCGTGAGATCCCATCTTGGGGCCTTTTCCGGCATCCCGCCGGAGGGGGAATCGATCACGGAGGGCTTCTACATCAACTCCATTGCCCTTCCGATGATGCTTGAGTAGATTACCTCAGACCTACGGGTCCATAGCTAATAGCTAGATGGCTTCTTCTCTCTCTTTGATTCTCAATACAACGTACTCCTTGATGTTCTTGGAGATCTATCTGATGTAATCTTCTTTTGCGGTGTGTTTGTCGAGATCCGATGCATTGTGGATTTATGATCAGCTTATCTATGAATATTATTTGAATCTTCTCTGAATTCTTTTATGCATGATTTAATATCTTTGTTTTCCCTTCGAATTATCGGTTTGGTTTGGCCAACTAGATTGGTTTTTCTTGCAATGGGAGAGGTGCTTAGCTTTGGGTTCAATCTTGCATGATTTCACACAGTGACAAAGTAGGGGTAGCGAGACACGTATTGCATTGTTGCCATCGAGGATAAAAAGATGGGGTTTTCATCATATTGCTTGAGTTAATTCGTCTACATCATGTCATCTTACTTAAGGCATTACTCCATTCTTTAGGAACTTAATACTCTAGATGCATGCTGGATAGCGGTCGATGTGTGGAGTAATAGTAGTAGATGCAGGCAGGAGTCGGTCTACTTGACACGGACGTGATGCCTATATGCATAATCATTGCCTTGGATATCGTCATAACTTTGCGCTTTTCTATCAATTGCTCGACAGTAATTTGTTCAACCACCGTATTTTTTGCCATCATGAGAGAAGCCTCTAGTGAAACCTATGGCCCCCGGGTCTATTTTCCATCATATTACTTTCCGATCTACTATTTTGCAATGTTTTATTTTCAGATATATATAACAAAAAACCCAAAAATATTTTATCTTTTGTTTATCTATCTCTATCAGATCTCACTTTTGCAATTGACCGTGAAGGGATTGACAACACCTTTATCGCGTTGGGTGCAAGTGTTTGATTGTTTTTCCAGGTGTTGGTGATTTGTGCGTTCTTCTCCTACTGGATTGATACCTTGGTTCTTAACTGTGGGAAATACTTACCTCTACTGTGCTACATCACCCTTTCCTCTTCAAGAGAAAAACCAACGCAAGCTCAAGAAGTAGCAGGAAGAATTTTTGGCGCCGTTGCCCGGGAGATCTACACAAAGTCAAGACATACCAAGTACCCATCATAAACTCTCATCTCTTGCATTACATTATTCACCATTTGCCTCTCGTTTTCCTCTCCCCCACTTCTAAAATGATTTTCGAAAAGATTTGCCTTTTTATTCGCCCTTCTTCCGTTTGTCTTTTTCGTTTGCCTTTTGTTTGCTAGTGTGTTAGATTGCTTGCTTTGTCACGATGGCTCAACCCAAGAGCTTTGATCCTTACTACCAGAAGTTGGAAGAAATTGAAAATAATACTAGGAGCTTCATGTCCCTACAATTTGAGCATAATAATTTCTTTAGAAACGAACTCAAGAAGTAGAAAACTTTTATGGAGTATATGAAGTTGGCCAAATTTCTGATAAACAAACCACTTTAGTAAATAAGATGGCCGCTAAACCAGAGTTTTGTGAAAATAATGATGAAGATCTTAAAGTGATTGATGTGACTCCTATTGAATCTTTGTTTTCTAAAATAAATCTTGATAAAGATGGGACTGGAGATGAGTCAACTTTAGTTAGAAGGCATCCCAATGATTCAGAGTTTATAGATCTTGATGCAAAAATTGATAAAAGTGGGGTTGGAGAGGTCAAAACTTTAAGTAGCAATGAACCCACTCTTTTGGATTTCAAGAACTTTAATTATGATAATTGTTCTTTAATAGATTGTATTTCCTTGTTGCAATCCATGTTGAATTCTCCTCATTCTTATAATCAAAATAAAGCTTTTACTAAACATATTGTTGATGCTTTGATGAAATCTTTTGAAGAAAAGCTTGAATTGGAAGTTTCTATCCCTAGAAAACTTTATGATGAGTGGTAACCTACTATTAAGATTAAAATAAAAGATTATGAGTGCCATGCTTTGTGTGATTTCGGTGCTAGCGTTTCCACAATTCCAAAAACTTTATGTGATGTGTTAGGTTTCCGCGAATTGGAAGATTGTTCTTTAAATTTGCATCTTGCGGATTCCACTATTAAGAAACCTATGGGAAGGATTAACGATGTTCTTAGTGTTGCAAATAGGAATTATGTGCCCGTAGATTTCATTGTTCTTGATATAGATTGCAATCCTACATATCCTATTATTCTTGGTAGACCTTTCCTTAGAATGATTGGTGCAATTATTGATATGAAAGAAGGAAACATTAGATTTCAATTTCCGTTAACGAAGGGCATGGAACACTTTCCTAGAAAGAAAATTAAGTTGCTATATGAATCTATTATGAGAGCTACTTATGGATTGCATACCAAAGATGACAATACCTAGATCTATGTGTTTTTTATGCCTAGCTAAGGGCGTTAAACAATAGCGCTTGTTGGGAGGCAATCCAATTTTATTTTTGTTTCTACTTTTTTTGGTTCTGTTTTTAAATAAATTTTTCATCTAGCCTCTGGTTAGATGTGTTTTGGTGTTTTAATTAGTGTTTGTGCGATGTAAGACCTTTGGGATGGCTTACGGTGATAGTTGATTTGATCTTGCTGAAAAACAGAAACTTTTGCGTCCAGTCACAGAATTTACTAATTAACTGGAGCGTTGAAAAACCCTGAATTTTTTACATGAGATTGACATACAAATTTCCTCTGTTGTCCTTATGTTTCAGAATTTTCGGAGTTACATAAGTATTAGAACAATTCAGATCTTCGCAGACTGTATGGTTTTTAACAGATTCTGTTTTCTTTGTGTTGTTTGCTTATTTTGATGAATCTATGGGTAATATCGAGGGGTATGAACCATGGAGAAGTTGGAATATAGTAGATATTACACCAATATAAATAAAGAATGAGTTCACAACAGTACCAAAAGTGGTGATTTTATTTTCTTGTACTAACGGATCTCACGAGTTTTCTGTTGAGTTTTGTGTTGTGAAGTTTTCAAGTTTTGGGTAAAGATTTGATGGACTATGGAATAAGGAGTGGCAAAAGCCTAAGATTGGGGATGCCCAAGGCACCCCAAGGTAATATTCAAGGACAACCAAGATCCTAAGCTTGAGGATGCCCCGGAAGGCATCCCCTCTTTCGTCTTCATCTATCGGTAAATTTAATTGAGGCTATATTTTTATTCACCACATGATATGTGTTTTGCTTGGAGCGTCTTGTATGATATGAGTCTTTGATTTTTAGTTTGCCACAATCATCCTTGCTGTACACACCTTTTGAGAGGGACACGCATGAATCGTGATTTATTAGAATACTCTAGTGCTTCACTTATATCTTTTTAGAGCACGACAGTGGTTTTATTTTATAGAAATTATTGAACTCTCATGCTTCACTTATATTATTTTGAGAGTCTTTCTAAACAGCATGCTAATTTGCTTTGGTTATAAATTTAGTCCTAATATGATAGGCATCCAAGAGGGATATAATAAAAACTTTCATATAAAGTGCATTGAATACTATGTGATGTTTGATTCCTTATGATTGTTTTGAGATATGAAGATGGTGATATTAGAGTCATGCTAGTGAGTAATTGTGGATTGTAGAAATACTTGTGTTAAAGTTTGTGATTCCCATAGCATGCACGTATGGTGAACCGTTATGTGATGAAGTCGGAGCATGATTTATTTATTTATTGTCTTCCTTATGAGTGGCGGTTGGGGACGAGCGATGGTCTTTTCCTACCAATCTCTCCCCCTAGGAGCATGTGCGTAGTACTTTGTTTCGATGACTAATAGATTTTTGCAATAAGTATGTGAGTTCTTTATGACTAATGTTGAGTCCATGGATTATACGCACTCTCTCCCTTCCACCTTTTGCTAGCCTCTCTAGTACCGTGCAACTTTCGCCGGTGCCATACACCTACCTTTTACCTTCCTCAAAACAGCCACCATACCTACCTATTATGTCATTTCCATAGTCATTCCAAGATATATTGCCATGCAACTTTCCACCGTTCCATTTTATTATGACACGTTCCATCATTGTCATATTGCTTTGCATGATCATGTAGTTGACATAGTATTTGTGGCAAAGCCACTGTTCATAATTTTTATACATGTCACTCTTGAGTCATTGCACATCCCGGTACACCACCGGAGGCATTCATATAGAGTCATATTTTGTTCTAAGTATCGAGTTGTAATTCTTGAGTTGTAAGTAAATAAAAATGTGATGATCTTCATTATTAGAGCATTGTCCCATGTGAGGAAAAAAATAAAAGAGGCCAACAAAGCCCACAAATAAAATAAAAGAGGCCAAAGAAGCCCACCAAAAAAATGAGAGAAAAGAAAGAAGGGGCAATGTTACTATCCTTTTTCCACACTTGTGCTTCAAAGTAGCACCATGATCTTCATGATAGAGAGTCTCCTATGTTGTCACTTTCATCTACTAGTGGGAAGTTTTCATTATAGAACTTAGCTTTTATATTCCAATGATGAGCTTACTCAAATTGCCCTAGGTCTTCGTGAGCAAGCAAGTTGGATGCACACCCACTTAGTTTCTTTTTTTTTTTGAGCTTTCATAAACTTATAGCTCTAGTGCATCCATTGCATGGCAATCCCTACTCACTCACATTGATATCTATTGATGGGCATCTCCATAGCCCGTTGATATGCCTAGTTGATGTGAGACTATCTCCTTCTTTTTTGTCTTCTCCACAACCACCATATTCTATTCCACCTATAGTGCTATGTCCATGGCTCACGCTCATGTATTGCGTGAAAGTTGAAAAGGTTTGAGAACATCAAAAGTATGAAACAATTGCTTGGCTTGTCATCGGGGTTGTGCATGATTTGAATATTTTATGTGATGAAGATGGAGCATAGCCAGACTATATGATTTTGTAGGGATAGCTTTCTTTGGCCATGTTATTTTGAGAAGACATGATTGCTTTATTAGTATGCTTGAAATATTATTGTTTTTATGTCAATATTAAACTTTTGTTTTGAATCTTATGGATCTGAACATTCATGCCACAATAAAGAAAATTGCATGGATAAGTATGTTAGGTAGCATTCCACATCAAAAATTATGTTTTTATTATTTACCTACTCGAGGACGAGCAGGAATTAAGCTTGGGGATGCTTGATACGTCTCCAACGTATCTATAATTTTTTATTGTTCCATGCTATTATATTATCTGTTTTGGATGTTTTATATGCATTAATATGTTATTTTATATTATTTTTGGGACTAACCTATTAACCTAGAGCCCAGTGCCAGTTTCTGTTTTTTCCTTGTTTTTGAGCCTCGCAGAAAAGGAATACCAAACGGAGTCCAAACGGAATAAAACTTCACGATGATTTTTCTCGGACTAGAAGACACCCAAGGGACTTGGAGTCCAAGTCAGAAGAGCCATGAGGCGGTGACAAGGGTGAAGGGCGCGCCCTCGGGGAGGGGGGGGGGCGCCCCCTACCTTGTGGGCCCCTCGGGACTCTACTGACCTAGCTCTTCCTCCTATATATTCACATATATTCCAGAACAACCAGAGGCATCCACGAAAATACTTTTCCACCGCCGCACCCTTCTGTTCCCGTGAGATCCAATCTTGGGGCCTTTTCCGGCATCCCGCCGGAGGGTGAATTGATCACGGAGGGCTTCTACATCAACTCCATTGCCCTTTCGATGATGCGTGAGTAGTTTACCTCAGAGCTATGGGTCCATAGCTAGTAGCTAGATGGCTTCTTCTCTCTCTTTGATTCTCAATACAACGTTCTCCTTGATGTTCTTGGAGATCTATCCGATGTAATCTTCTTTTGCGGTGTGTTTGTCGAGATCCGATGAATTGTGGATTTATGATCAGCTTATCTATGAATATTATTTGAATCTTCTCTGAATTATTTTATGCATGATTTAATATCTATGTATTTCTCTTTGAAATATCGATTTGGTTTGGCCAACTAGATTGGTTTTTCTTGCAATGGGAGAGGTGCTTAGCTTTGGGTTCAATCTTGCGTGATTTCACCCAATGACAAAGTAGGGGTAGCGAGACACGTATTGCATTGTTGCCATCGAGGATAAAAAGATAGGGCTTTCATCATATTGCTTGAGTTAATTCCTCTACATCATGTCATCTTACTTAAGGCGTTACTCCATTCTTTATGAACTTAATACTCTAGATGCATGCTGGATAGCGGTCGATGTGTGGAGTAATAGTAGTAGATGCATGGGTATGAGCCTGAAATACCAATTTCAACTCTTGGAACATCCCATATGTTCCATGGCGTTCAAAACGCCGTTGGAGCACCGATTCTAAGCCGTAAAGCATGGCGCACTAAACTATCAAGTAGTCATCAGAACGTGTCTGCCAGATGTTCACAACATCCACAGACGACGCTAGAGGGGTTGGCACACCGAGCGGTGCATCAAGGACATAAGCCTTCTGTGCAGCAGTGAGGACAATCCTCAGACTACGGCCCTAGTCCGCATAATTACTTACAATATCTTCTAACTTAGTATTTCTCTAGGAACATATTAAAATAAGGAGCTATAGCGCAAGCTATTGCTCTACAACATAAATTTGCAAAGGTAACTTAGACTATTGTTCATGATAAATGAGTTCAATTAATCATATTACCTAAGAACTACCACTCAAATCAACATCCCTCCGGTTGTCTGAGTGTAACACGATCCAAATTCACCAACCCAAGTCCGATCATTGATAACCCACAAGTATAGGGGATCGTTTGTAGCCTTCTTCGATAAATAAGAGTGTTGAACCCAACGAGGAGCTAAAGGCAGAACAAATATTCCCTCAAGTTCTATCGACCACCGATACAACTCTACACACACTTGACGTTTGCTTTACCTAAAACAAGTATGAAACTATTTTGCAAGAATAAAACTACGAGTACTTTGTGAGAATAAAACTATGAATAAATTGCAATGTAATAAAAGTGGATAACTTTTGTCAACAAGAAAGTCATTTGTCCCTAGGCAATCGATAACAAGTACCGGTAATCATTCTTGTAATTTTATATGAGGGAGAGGCATGAGCTAACATACTTTATCTACGTGGATCATATGCACTTATGATTGGAACCCTAGCAAGCATTCGCAACTACTAAAGATCATTAAGGTTGTGAAACCCAACCATAGCATTAAATATCAAGTCCTCTTTATCCCATACGCAACAACCCACCTACTCGGGTTTAAGCTTCTGTCACTCTCGCAACCCACCATAAGCGAATCATGAACATATTGCAACACCCTACAGCGAGGATCCCTCACGTTTGCGCGAGACGGAGGGCACTGTAGGACAGCACCATAAATAAAATGTACAATCATACCAACCAAGATCATGATTAACCCATAGGACAAAACGGATCTACTCAAACATCATAGGATAGCCAAATATCATTGGGAAATAATATATGGAGTTGAGCACCATGTTTAAGTAGAGATTACAGCGGGGAGAAGGGGTTTTACACCACTGCATACAGGGGGAGAGAGTTGGTGTTGACGGTAGCAAGATTGTTGATGTAGATCGCCGTCACGATCCTTGCCCCGGCTGCACTCCGGCGCCACCGGGAGAGAGGGGGAGAGAGCCCCCCTCTTTCTTCTTCTTCCTTGGCCGCCCCCCTAGATGGGAGGAGGGTTCCCCCTCTGGTCCATGGCCTCCATGGCGGCGGAGGGGCGCTCGCCCCTCCGAGATTGGATCTCCCTCTCTGTTCTCTTCTGTTTCACATTCCCCAGATTTGGCCCTTCACCATTTCTTAAATTCCCGGAGATCCGTAACTCTGATTGCGCTGAAATTTTTACACGATTTTTTACCATAAATTATCTTTCTTGCGCCAGAAGAAGGGCCCCAACCGACTTTCAAGGAGGGCACAAGATACCTAGGCGCGCCAGGGGGTGCCCGGCGCGCCCTGGTGGGTTGTGGTCCCTGTGGGCCCCCGTTTGCATTGATTTCACCTCCCAAAAATCATAAATATTCCAAATTAATTCTCCGTAAATTTTTATCGCGTTTGGACGTCGTTTGATATGGATTTTCTGCTAAACAAAAAACATGCAACGAACAGGAACTGGCACTGGGCACTGGATCAATAGGTTAGTCCAATAAATCATATAAAAAGTTGCCAAAAATATGTGAAAGTTGTATAATATTGGCATGAAACAATAAAAAATTATAGATATGATGGAGATGTATCAGCATCCCCAAGCTTAATTCCTGCTCGTCCTCGAGTAGGTAAATCATAAAAAAGATAATTTTTGATGTGGAATGCTACCTAGCATAAACTTGATCATTTATCTAGTCATGGCATGAATATTGAGACATAAGTGATTCAAAGCAATAGTCTATAATTTGACATAAAGACATTAATACTCAGGCAACCCAACAAACAATCATGTCTTTCAAAATATCAACGCTAAAGAAAGCTATCCCTGCAAAATCATATAGTCTTGTCATGCTCTGTCTTCTTAACACAAAGTATTTATCATGCATAACCCTGATGACAAGCCAAGCAATTGCTTCATACTTTTTAACGCGCTTCAGCTTTTTGAACCCTCACGCAATACATGAGCGCAAGCCATGGATATAGCACTATAGGTGGAATAGAGTATGATGATAGGGGTAAATATTGAGAAGACAAAAAAGTAAGAAAGTCTCACATCGACGCGGCTAACCAACGGGCTATGGAGATGCCCATCAATTGATATCAATGCGAGGAGTAGGGATTGCCATGCAATGGATGCACTAAGAGCTATAAGTGTATGAAAGCTCAATATGAAAACTAAGTGGGTGTGCATCCAACTAGCCTGCTCATGAAGACCTCGGGCATTTGAGGAAGCCCATCATCGGAATATACAAGAAAAGTTCTATAATGAAAAATTCCCACTAGTATATGAAAGTGACTACATAGGAGACTCTCTATATGAAAAACATGGTGCTACTTTGAAGCACAAGTGTGGAACTAGCATGCCCCTTCTCTCTTTGTTTTTTTCTTTTCTTTTCTTTTCTTTTTTTTCTTCTTTTTTTCTTTTTTCTTTTTTTTATTCTCTCTCATTGTCTGGAGTATCACCCCGACTTGTGGGGGAATCATAGTCTCCATCATCCTTTCCTCACTGGGGCAATGCTCTAAAAATGAATAATGATGATCATCACACTTCTGTTTACTTATAACTCAAAAGAAATAAAAATTACAACTCGATACCTATAACAAAGTATGACTCTATATGAATGCCTCTGGCAGTGCACCAGGATGTGCAATGATCTATCGTAACATGTATGAAAAATGATGAACGATGGCTGAGCCACAACTAGTATGTCAGCTATATGTTCATGCAAAGCAGTATGACAATGAATGCTCAAGTCATCAAAACGGAAGCGGTCGAAGTTGCATGGCAATATATCTCAGAATGGATATGGAAATGCCATAATAGGTAGGTATGGTGGCTGTTTTGAGGAAGATATAATAAGGCTTATGTGTGATAGAGCGTATCATATCATGGGGTTTGGATGCACCGGCGAAGTTTGCACCGACTCTCGAGGTGAGAAAGGGCAATGCACGGTACCATAGAGGCTAGCAAATTGCGGAAAGGTAAGAGTGCGTATAATCCATGGACTCAGATTAGTCATAAAGAACTCATATACTTATTGCAAAAGTTTATTAGCCCTCGAAGCAAAGTACTACTACGCATGCCCCTAGGGGGATAGATTGGTAGGAAAAGACCATCGCTCGTCCCCGACCGCCACTCATAAGGAAGACAATCAATAATAAATCATGCTCCAACTTCATAGCATAACGAGAGACTATACGTGCATGCTTCGGGAATCACAAACCTTAACACCAATATTCCTACTAACCACAACCGTTTACTAGTACCTCCCACATGTTATCATCTCTATATCACAAAACTATTACAAGGAATCAAACATATCATATTCACTGATTCATAAGTTTTATGTAGGATTTTATGACGAACCATGCAAATGACCAATTCATGTTGACTCTCTAAATGGATATAAGTGAAGCAAGAGAGTATAAGTCTTTCTACAAAAGACCATGCTCTAATAAGTATAAGTGAAGCAAAAGAGCATTCTACAAATAACGGTTTTCTTTGTGAAGAGAAACAGGCAATCCAAACTTCAAATGATATAAGTGAAGCACATGAAGCATTCTATAAAGCCATACTCAAAAGATATAAGTGAAGTGCAATGAGCATTCTATAAATCAACCATGGATTATCTCATACCAGCATGGTGTATAAAAGAAAAATGAAAACTAAACACAAAAGACACTCCAAGATTTACACATATCACATGAACGAAACGAAGACGAAAACATACCGATACTTGTTGAAGAAAGATGGGATGCCTTCCGGGGCATCCCCAAGCTTAGACGCTTGAGTCTCCTTGAATATTTACTTGGTGTTCCATGGGCATCCCCAAGCTTGAGCTCTTGCCTATCCTCCTTGTCCTCATATCGAGACCTCCACGATCTTTGATCACTTCATCCACACAAAACTTAACCGAACTTTTAGTGGCGGGGTTAGTGAATATGGCAGTCAAATCCCATCATGTACTGCTATAACATTATTGTATAATTATAATCAAACATTACACACTGTATGCTATCACAATTCTATGGCCCAAGTCAAATGGGGCTCAACAAGATTTCAAACATACGCAAATAATGAAGCTATAACAGCAATCTGTGAAAACAGGACAGTCTGTAAAGATCTGAACATTCACCATATTTCTGTAACTCTAAAAATTCTGAAACATTAGGAAAAAATAAAAAATTTGTATAGAAATACTGTGCAAAAAGTTTCAGAAACTTTCGACGTTCCAGTAAAAAATGTAAAATCGCGCACTACAGCCAAAGTTTCTGTTTTTGCACCGCACATACCAACAAGCAATCTAATCATCCTAAAGGAAAATCTTGGCACATTATTTTTATAATACAATGGATTTGTACAAAGGAATAATTATTTTTGTGAGAAACTTCCGTGAAAAATTTACATTGTTTCGATGAGCATGAACACAAGTGTTCAAAGTCGACCCTCACTTCTCCAATGCATCACCTTTCAATCGCTTCTCTTTTTGTGAAGTTTTAAGGTTCCCCTCTATATTTTTTGTTTTTAAACTTTATAAAAGCACTCAACAGAAATAAATGACTCTCTAAAACTTCCGGGTTGTCTCCCTGGCAGCGCTTTCTTTAAAGCCATTAAGTTAGGCATAAAGTGCTCAAGTAATGGATCCACCCGGATCCCAAGGTACATCAAAGCCAGTTTTAATTAGCAATGATTTGGCATTTAGTAGTGAGAACAAAGCAACATATATCATGCAATGACGAAGTCTAACTCTCTTCCTATGCATCAGCATGGCATACAAGAACAATTCATGCACATCAAGTAAAGGCCAAAACATAGCATAAGCAGTTTCTGGCAATTTTATCGTGTTGGAAACATAGAGAGGTGGAGATATAGTTCCTCTCTCATAATAATTGCAAGTAGGAGCAGCAAGAATATGCATATTATATTCATCAAAATCATCATGTGTAGTGGTAGAACGTAACCCATCAATGTAATCCTTAATAAGAGCAAACTTCTCCGATATAGTGTAGTTGGGAGAATTCAAAAAGATAATAGGACAATCATGTGTGGGTGAAATAGCAACAATTTCATTCTTAACATAAGGAATAATAGAAAGTTCATCTACATAAGCATAATTCAAATTGGCATCTTGGCCACAAGCATAGCAAGCATCAAGTTCATCAAAAAGGGATATTTCAAAAGAATCAATGGGATCATAGCAATCATCATAGCATTCATCCTTCGGTAAGAATGAAGGGAAATTAAACAATGTATGAGTTAAAGAGTTACTCTCATTAGAAGGTGGGCATTGGTAGCTAATCCGCTCTTCCTCCTTTTGTTCTTCGCTCTCCTCATCATCTTTTTCATCCAATGAGCTCACAGTTTCATCAATTTCTTCTTCCATAGACTCCTGCAAAATATTAGTCTCTTCTTGGACAGTGGAGATTTTCTCAATAAATATATCAATATCGGAATTGTATTTATAATTTTCATAGCAATATTTAAGGATGGCAAAATTTTTAGTTCTATAAACATCATCATCAAAAGCTTCATACTTTAAAAACGAAGATTCAATTTCATAAGCACCCTTAAAAGCAACAAATTCTTCTATTCGTTCCACATCATAATAATCATATCTACCATTGGCATAAGAAGCCAAAGTTTCATTATCATTAAATTTGCATGAAAACGGAAGGTGTGGCGCGTTCATCCTAGAGCAACAAGTGTAATCATATCTCTGGCATAAATTCCAAGCATACCAATGCAACATATCAATTTGATCGAATAAAAGTTTTCCTTTTTGAGTCGCGATAATCCCTAAAGTATTCACGTTGATCCAACGTTACTCCCATTATCAAGTTGAATGGGGTTTTCTCAGGATTATCAAAGTAGTGCATAATATTGTTCACATAAAAAGCATCGAGGGTTTTAGGAGGTTCCCCATCTCCTTGAGTAGCAAGTACCACTAATTTTTTTGGTGTTTCGTGTTCCATATCCATAACTAAAGATAGAGAACAACCTAGAACCGAAAATAAAACTACTTAGTGATAAAGCAAACAAGCACACACGAGAATATTCACCCCACGCTATTGCTCCCCGGCAATGGCGCCAGAAAAAGTTCTAGATAACCCACAAGTATAGGGGATCGTTTGTAGCCTTCTTCGATAAATAAGAGTGTCGAACTCAACGAGGAGCTAAAGGCAGAACAAATATTCCCTCAAGTTCTATCAACCACCGATACAACTCTACACACACTTGACGTTTGCTTTAACTAAAACAAGTATGAAACTATTTTGTAAGAATAAAACTACGTGTACTTTGCGAGAATAAAACTATGAATAAATTGCAATGTAATAAAAGTGGATAGCTTTCGTCAACAAGAAAGTCATTTGTCCCTAGGCAATCGATAACAAGTACCGGTAATCATTCTTGTAATTTTATATGAGGGAGAGGCATGAGCTAACATACTTTCTCTACTGGGATCATATGCACTTGTGATTGGAACCCTAGCAAGCATCCGCAACTACTAAAGATCATTAAGGTCTTGAAACCCAACCATAGCATTAAGTATCAAGTCCTCCTTATCCCATACGCAACAACCAACCTACTCGGGTTTAAGCTTCTATCACTCTCGCAACCCACCATAAGCGAATCATGAACATATTGCAACACCCTACAGTGAGGATCCCTCATGTTTACACGAGACAGAGGGCACCGTAGGACAGCACCATAAATAAAATATACAATCATACCAACCAAGATCACGATTAACCCACAGGACAAAACGGATCTACTCAAATATCATAGGATAGCCAAATATCAGTGGGAAATAATATATGGAGTTGAGCACCATGTTTAAGTAGAGATTACAGAGGGGAGAAGTGGTGTTACACCGCTGCATAGAGGGGGAGAGAGTTGGTGTTGACGGTAGCAAGATTGTTGATGTAGATCGCCGTCACGATCCTTGCCCCAGCGGCACACCGGCGCCACCGGGAGAGAGGGGGAGAGAGCCCCCCTCCTTCTTCTTCTTCCTTGGCCTGCCTCCTAGATGGGAGGAGGGTTCCCCCTCTGGTACATGGCCTCCATGGTGGCGGAGGGGCGAGAGCCCCTCCGAGATTGGATCTCCCTCTCTGTTCTCTTTTTTTTCGCCATCCGCAGATCTGGCGCTTCACCGTTTCTTAAATTCCCGGAGATCCGTAACTCCGATTGTGCTGAAATTTTTACACGATTTTTCCCCATAAATTATATTTCTTGCGTCAGAAGAAGGGCCCCAACCGACTTTCGAGGAGGGCACAAGATACCTGGGCGCGCCAGGGTTATCCGGCGCACCCTGGTGGGTTGTGGTCACTGTGGGCCCCCGTTTGCGTTGATTCCACCTCCCAAAAATCATAAATATTCCAAAATAATTCTTCGTAAACTTTTATCATGTTTGGACTTCGTTTGATATGGATTTTCTACGAAACAAAAAACATGCAACAAACAGGAACTGGCACTGGGCACTGCATCAATAGGTTAGTCCAATAAATCATATAAAAAGTTGCCAAAAATATGTGAAAGTTGTATAATATTGGCATGAAACTATCAAAAATTATAGATACGATGGAGACGTATCAATCATCATGTGAGATGAGGTGGTTTCAATGGTGAACATCTCCATGTTGATCATATCTACTATATGACTTGTGTTCGACCCTTCGGTCTCTTCTGTTCCGAGGCCATGTCTGTACATGCTAGGCTTGTCAAGTTTAACCCAAGTGTTCCGCATGTGCAACACTGGCTTGCACCCGTTATATGTGAATGTAGAGTCTATCACACCCGATCATCACGTGCTACTTCGAAACGACGAACTTTCGCAACGGTGCACACTTGGGGAGAACACGATTTTATCTTGAAATTTTACAGAGGGATCACCTTATAATGCTACCGTCCTCCTAAGCAAAATAAGATGCATAAAAGGATTAACATCACATGCAAATCATAAGTGACATGATATGGCCATCAACTTGTGGTTTTGATCTCCATCTCCAAAGCACCGGCATGATATCCATCGTCACCGGCATGACACCATGATCTCCATCATCGTGTCGCCATCGGGGTTGTCACGCCAACCATGCTTCTACTACTATTGCTACCGCATAGCGATAAAGTAAAGCATTACATAGCGCTTAATGACTGACACGCAGGTCATACAATAATTAAAGACAACCCAATGGCTCATGCCGGTTGCCGTATGCATCGACATGCAAGTCGATATAAACTATTACAAACATGATCATCTCATACATCAAATATATTTCATTATGTCTTTGGCCATATCATATCACAACATACCCTGCAAAAACAAGTTATACGTCCTCTAATTGTTGTTGCATGTTTTACGTGGCTGCTATGGGTATCAAGCAAGAACGATTCTTACCTACGCAAAACCACAACGGTGATATGCAAGTTGCTATTTAACCTTCTACAAGGACCGCCTTTGTCGAATCCGATTCAACTAAGGTGGGAGAGACAGACACCCGCCAGCCATCTTTATGCAACAAAGTCACATGTCTGTCGATGGAACCGGTCTCATGTACGTGGACATGTAAGGTTGGTCCGGGCCGCTTCATCCCACAATACCGCCGAATCAAGAAAAGACCAAGGAAGGAAGCAATCTGAATATCAACGCCCACAAACTCCTTTGTGTTCTACTCGTGATGTCATCTATGCATAGACCTAGCTCCGATACCACTGTTGGGGAACGTTGCATGGGAAACAAAAAAATTCCAACGCTCACCAAGATCCAATCTAGGAGATGACCATCTATGAGAGGATAGATTGGATCTACATACCCTTGTAGATCACTAAGCGGAAGCGTTAAGAAACGTGGTTGATGTAGTCGAACATCTTCGCGATCCAATCACGATCCGTCTCGCGAACTCCGATCCAAGTGCCGGACGGACGGCACCTCCGCGTTCAACACACGTACGGCGTGATGACACCTTCACTTCCTCGATCCAGCGAGTAATGGTGAAGTTGTAGCTTGAGTCCTCCGGCAGCACGACGGCATGGTGGCGGTGGTGGTGGAAAATCTCAGCAGAGCTTCGGTAAGCACTATGGAGAGGAAGATGGCTATGAGGAAGAGGAGGAGTAGCGCCGTGGCATGAATAGATCCGTATGGGTGCGGCTGCCCTCTCTCCCCTCCTCTATATATAGGGGGAAGGGTGGAGGGAGGGATGCCGCTAGATCCCTTCTAGGGGGTGGTGGCCAAGGCAGATGGGGGCACCCCCTAGGGAAACCCTAGGGTGACTTGCCCCCCAAGACAGGTGGAGGTAACCCTAGATGGGGCGCCCCACCTCTCCTGGTTACGTGAGATGGGGTGAGTGGGGCGTTCAGCCCCTTAGTGGGCTGGTTTGCCCCCTCCCAATGGCCCATGAGGCCCCCCAACACTTGCCGGGACCCCCCGAAACCCCTTTCGGTCATGCTGGTCATCATCCGGTACCCCCGGAACACTTCCGGACTACAATACCCTTCGTCCAATATATCAATCTTCACCTCCGGACCATTCCGGAATTCCTCGTCATGTCTGGGATCTCATCCGGGACTCCGAACAACCTTAGGTAACCACCATAATGACTCAACTATACTTATATCGTCACCAAACGTTAAGTGTCACTACAGGAATTAGACACTTTACCGTCTGCCATGGCTGACGGCAAAGGCATGCCTGGCGGATGGCAAAGTCCTTTGCCGTCAGCCAGCAGACGACAACTGGTCCGGCTGAATAAGCTACGGCAAAGGCCTCTTTGCCGTCTGCTGGCAGACGGCAAAGAGCCTGGACGGCACACGTGGCACCTTAGGTCTGTTAAGGGGTTAACGGCGTGCTTTGCCGTCAGCTGGCAGACGGCAAAGACCTTTGCATCTTTGCCGTCTGCCAGCACACGGCAAAGCTGCCAAATAGGTCAGCCCAGTGCACCCCAGGTTGCACAGGTAGCTGCCACATGGCAGCTTTGCCGTCTGCTGGCTGACGGCAAAGCTCTTTGCCGTCTGCCAGCAGACGGCAAAATGCCTGTATAGCCCCTGTTTTTTCTTAGATTCATTCAATTTCACAGATATATATAACAAGTTTCCAACAACATATATATAACAAGTTTCCAACAACAAGTTATCCAACATAAAATGGTTTCATCCATACATACATAGCCAACCACAAGTTTGCAACAAGTTTCCAAAAACATAAAAGAAGCACAAGGAGAAGAGTAGACTCCATGAACGCAAGCTTCTCATCTAAAGCAAATCTGCAAATTAGGAAAGATGAAAGTTAGAAGAAGAAGAAGACTAGCTAGAAGAAAAAGAAGAAAAAGAAGAAGAAAAAGAAGAAGAAAAAGAAGAGGAAGAGGAGGAAGAAGAAGAATTTATCTTCTCTTTCTTTTTCTGCTCTCCTCTTCTTTATCTTCTTCTTCTAACTAAGGTAGGTAAAAATGCCATTTTTTAGCTAAGCTAGGTAAAAATGCAAAGTGTGTAGGTTAGTTTAGAACTAAGCTAGGTAAATAGGTCATTTTTGAGCTAACCTAGGTAAAATGGATCATATTGGAGCTAACCTAGGTAAACTTGGTCATTTTGGAGCTAACCTAGCAAATTATGCAATTTTTTAGTTAACTAAGAATATTATGCCATTTTTGACATAAGTAAGCTAAGTATAGATCATTTTGGAGCTAAGTAAGCTAATTATGTCATTTTGGAGGAAGATAAGCTAAGTCTATGTCATTATGGTAAGCATTTTGGAGGAAATAAAGCTAAGTCTAGGTCTTTATGCATTTCGTAAGCAATACATTAGAGAAAACTTACCGTCATCACGGAGGTGAAGGATCTTCACCCCTCCTTCTTCTCCTTCTCCTTCATCATCCTGATGCGCTTAGAGCGGCGAGGCAGTGGGATGTACTCTTCTACCACAATTGGCATGGTCCTGTCGCCCAGCTGTGGGATCACCGACGCCACCACCATCGCGAGGTCATTGTCAGGCACCACCACCATCACGAGGCCATCTTCAGGCACCACCATCGCTAGTTCATCGTCAGCCACCACCATTGCTTGCCCATCATCAGCCACCACCATCGGTAGGCCATCATCAGGCACCACCATCGCTAGTTCATCGTCAGCCACCACCATCGCTTGCCCATCGTCAGCCACCACCATCGCGAGGTCATCGTCAGACAGAATAGGCTGCACCTCCTCATCCCCACTCTGCTCCTCTTCTTCCCCACTCCGTTCCTCCTCATCCTCTATGCTGCTTTTGCTGTAGCCAGAGTCGCTGCTGCTTTTGCTGTAGCCAGAGTCGCTGCTGCTTTTGCTGTAGCCAGAGTCGCTGCTGCTGCTCCCATTGCCTGACCAAATACAACAAAGTTTTTTTAACTATTCGTGTGAGACAAAGCCAAATGGAGAGGAAGAAGCGGCAGAGCCTACTGGCATCGTCGTCGTCCTGATAGCGCATGCCGCACATAGTCGTGTTGAACACCTTCACGGTGAGCGTGGCGTTGCTGTCGTACCTGAGGACAAGGAAGTACCCGTGCCGCAGGTCGTAGGCACGGATGAACTGCTCCCAGCCACGACACAGGTACATGTGGTCATACCTGAACACCACCTCCACGTCCCACAGCCTGCGAAGCCCGCTGCCAGCATGTCGCAGCTTCACATTCTTTGGTCGATGGCCGTCCAACATCTTCATAAAAGTGTCAGGCAGCCTCTGCAGCGTGGGTCAAGCAGTGATGTAGCAAACATCAGAGTTATGATAAAGAGATGGGTGAAGGGGAGATCTCTCCTTTTATATACCTGCCTCCTGGAGGAATTCTCAAGTATGATCGTGAAGAACTCGAAACCTTCCAAGTCGCACTCCGGTGTGGCAGAGCGCAGCCTACGGTGGCGGCCTCCCCCCATCTCTGATAAGCAGCAGAAGAGACCGATTACTACCCTTACAACATTATCATACAACATTACAGCAGCAAAAGTTTTGAGCAGAAGATAATCAACTACACCAAGTTATCATTTCACATTCAAAAAGCAATGCACTTGTGGACATTTATGATGGCAACAGCTAGAATCATATCTACTATAAATGGACCATATCTATAAACACAGCTAGAGCCATATTTGATAAATGGACCATATGCATAACTACAGAAACTTGGCTCTAATTCAACTCTATCATATTTGATAAATGGACATAGTTGGAACATAGCCAAGTTTTTAGACATAAAAGAAAACTGAGAAAAAAAAAAGCAATGCACTTGTGCTCAACAACATCAACAACACTTAATTAATTTGATAGGTTAGTTCGCAATGGCAATTGGCACCCTTCAAAACTAGGGATTTCTTTAGACATGAAGAAAACTGAAAATGTAAACCAAATTGATAGTGATACCAATAAGAAAACATTACCACTACCAACGATATTGATGGTGATATTCAAAGATAACACAAGGTTCAAGTGTAACCAATATTTTTTCATTTATTTTTGGTAGAAAAATTATTTGAAATTTGGTGAAATATAGGCATCTACAATTTAACTTAAACTAAATTTGGCCCAAGTTCTTCACATCCATGCCGGCAATGATCTGCTACTAGATATGAATACTCCAAGGCAAGATACCACACTATACATGGTAATAGCATGCTTAAATTCTTCCCCATTTTAATGATAGTTAATCAAAACTTCAGAAGCCTTTGACAAAGATGGAAATACAGAATCCTCCTCCTTGATAAGCTATCTAGATCAAAGGGAAAGTGGAAGCAAAGGTACCGCAACTTCATTGTATGATTATAACATCGAATCAATAATTGATAGATCTCTTTTCATAGCAGGGCACAATCAATAAATCTCATGAGTGTAAACCAATAAATTATCATAATTGTGACAAACCAAATAGCTGACAAATGATCATAACTACATCAAAACATGTCATTACCATTTCTGATTGCTCTATATACCGCACCCGATAGATATTCCTAAGTTTTAACGAGATATATCACAACCAATTTTAGTAGAACTACACATAAACATCATCCAGCATTGTCAATTATTCATAGTTGTAACGTAATATAACCAATTTTTCTATAACTACAGGATACTTAAAATTAATATTCATAGCTACAATTTGATTACATGTAGAACCGTTCTAGTTATCTAAATAAAATATGTCGGTAAGATCAGTAGCTCTTACATCAAATGTACTGATTAAGTTAAATTCTTGATCATACAGCCGGTGAGGAGGAAAATCAACAAACACCCCAGCTCCATAAAAATATAGACATCAACCAGCACACACATTGCCCCGCACATCGACAAGTGAAAAACTAAACCTAAACTAAATCTAAAGAAATACAAGGTCTCACCGGAGTAGGGGTCGCCGGAGCGGCGGGGCGGCTGCGGGGGTGGACGAGAGGGGTGCCGGGGCGGCCGTGGTGGAGCACGAGTCGCCGGAGCGGCGAGGCGGCCGCGGGAGTGGAGGAGAGGGGCGGCGGGGCGGCCGGGGTGGAGGAGGGGGCGCCGGAGCGGCGGGGCGGCCGCGGTGGTGGAGGAGAGGGGCGCCGGGGCCGCCGGGGTGGAGGAGGGGAGCGCCGCGGCGACGGGGGTGGCGCGGGGCGGCGGCGTCTCGAGCACGGGGGCTGGGAGGGGCGGCACGGCGACGGGGGTGGCGCGGGGCGGAGGAGGGGGTCGCCGGGGCAGCGCGACGACGGGGCTGGCGCGGGGCAGCCGGCAACGGGGGTGGCGCGGGGCGGCGGCGGCTCGGGCACGGGGTGGAGAGAGAGAGGGGACAGAGAGAGGGGTGGGGCGCGGGCGTTGGCTTTTAAGTTAGGGCACGGTTCTTTGCCGTCAGCTAGCAGACGGCAAAGAGCCTAGCTAACAGACGTTAGTTTGGCCACTTTCTTTGCCGTCTGCTAGTAGACGGCAAAGAAAGTGGCCGTTAGGTGGCTCTCGCTAGTGGGCCACCCTCCCTCTTTGCCGTCTGCTAGCAGACGATAAAGAGACGGCTGACGGCAAACAATATCTTTGCCGTCCGCTCCTTCTTTGCCGTCAGTTTTCTGTAAGCTGATGGCAAAGACCATCTTTGCCATCAGCAAACAGACGGAAAAGAGACGGCTGACGGCAAAGATCCTGATTCCAGTAGTCTGTGTAGACCCTGCGGGTTCGAGAACTATGCAGACATGACCGAGACACCTCTATGGTCAATAACCAATAGCAGGACCTGGATGCCCATATTGGTTCCTACATATTCTACGAAGATCTTATCGGTCGAACCTCGATGTCAAGGATTCTGCTAATCCCGTATGCAGTTCCCTGTCTATCGGTATGTTACTTTCCCGAGATTCGATCGTCGGTATCTCCATACCTAGTTCAATCTCATTACCGGCAAGTATCTTTACTCATTCTGTAATACAAGATCCCGTGGCTAACCCATTAATCACATTGCTTGCAAGCTCATTGTGATGTTGTATTACCGAGTGGGTCCTGAGATACCTCTCCGTCATACGGAGTGACAAATCCCAGTCTTGATCCATGCCAACTCAATAGACACCCTCGGAGATACCTGTAGAGCACCTTTATAGTCACGCAGTTACGTTGCGACGTTTGGTACACACAAGGTATTCCTCCGGTGTCAGTGTGTTGCATGATCTCATGGTCATAGGAACATATACTTGACATGCAGAAAACGATAGCAATAAATTTGACACGATCATATGCTATGTTCATAGTTTGGGTCTTGTCCATCACATCATTCTCCTAATGATGTGATCCCGTTATCAAATGACAACTCATGTCTATGGCTAGGAAACTATAGCCATCTTTGATCTACGAGCTAGTCTAGTAGAGGCTCACTAGGGACACGTTGTTGTCTATGTATCCACACATGTATCTGAGTTTCCGATCAATACAATTCTAGCATGGATAATAAACGATTATCATGAACAGGGAAATATGATAATAACTAATTTATTATAGCCTCTAGGGAATATTTCTAACAGCATCACCCTTTCCTCTTCAAGCGAAAAATGAACGCAAGCTCAAGAAGTAGCACTGCTGCAGCTGAGACGCCCTTTCCTGGCTAAGTGAGTCGATCTGCTCCTGCTGCCACCTGAAAGCGCGTTCCAACTCCGCGTGCTTTGATTCTACTATTTGAAGGCGGTCTGCTTCCTCCTTCCTCTCCTCCTCCTCTAGCTTCCTCTTCTCGTCCTCCTCCTGCCTCTTTCTCGCACGGCTTCTGTAATCGGCGTTCCAACCCGCAAACCCCTCAAACCACGGAACAATGCCTTTGCCTCATGTTCTTCCTGGGTGTTCAGGATTCTTCATGGCGCGTGTAAGCTCGTCGTTCTCTCTGTTGGGCGTGAACACCCCCGTTCGAGCCTATTCTATTGCAAGAAGTAAACCGTCGGGGGCTTCTTTAAGACTTGCCCGCTCCAAAACCAGCCCTATGTTTGGGTCCAACTTCCCCCCATGTGCATAAAACCAAGTCATGCACCTTTCGGGCTAGCTCAATGTAACTGGAGTGACCCCTGCAGCAATCATCTCTTGCTAAGCAATATCCCACTAAGGCCGGGCCACCTCGTAGCCACCTGGCCCCAGATTATGGTGCCACTTCTTTTTCGCAGCATTAATCTTGTTTTTTCTCGACCGTTCCTGAGCTGTTTCCGATTCCTTGAACTTCACGAAAGCGTCCAAGTGATCTCTTGCCTTCTCAAGTGTTCCCTTGAATTTTGGAGTCTGCTTTCCTGCTTTGACGTATGCAGCCCATATATTTTTCTTGTGGTTGTTGAATGCTATCGCCATCTTCTTAAGGGCACTCTTCTTGACTTTCTCCAGATCTGCATCTGTCAAACGATCTGGTAGGGTGAAATATGACATTAGCGATTCCCAAAGCAGATCTTTTGCTCTTTCGGAGACAAAAGTAACATTTGGATCTCCCTTTGCTGGCTTTTTCCATTCTTGAACGGAGATCGGGATTTGGTCCCTGACAATAACTCTGCATTGACGAATGAACTTGTTTGCATTCTTCTTAGGTTCAAGCGGTTCGCCATTTGGTTTGATGGCATCGATGTTGTACTTTACGCCAGCCTGCAACTCTTTGGCTGGGCCTCGAATTGTCCTGCTGCTTGTAGAAGATTTGCTCGATCCGGAGGGCTAAAAGAAGAAAGATCGATTCGTTAATGTATATACAAATCAATTAAAACATGTGATGATCACCAGATGCCTTATATAAATATACCTCGCCGGTCTTTGTTATTTGAAGAACAACATTTCCTTCGTCATCATTGTTGTCGACTTCATCTATTCGTTCGTCTTCATCAAATATCATACCCTCACCGGTATTGTTCAGATATTGCGAGCCGTCATCTTCTTCATTGTCATCTGGGCTCGGGGAGTGTATGATGTCGAACATAGTCTCTTCTCCTTCTCTGCCGGTATTGTCCATAACTTTTATTTAACTAATCCAGAAGAAAGATAAAACAATTTAGTATTCAAATTAGAATGCATGGAATCAATAAGGAAAAACTGAATCATAGTAGATAATATGCATCTCGAATAATCTAGATAATATACATCTCGAATAATCCAGATAATATGCATCATCGAATATAATCTCGAATACATCGTCTCGAATATTATCGAATAATATAATCTCGAATACATCATCTCGAATATTATCGAATATAATCTCGAATACATCTCGAGTATTATCACTAATACTTGTCGAATATTATCATATATATAACATCACTAGCTAACATCACTCGCGGTGGACACCCAAAGAGAAGGAACGATCACGGGATCATAGCTCGGGTGAGATCCCTGAAGAACCTGCCAGGTATTGGACAACCTGACGTCCAACGCAACCATGTAGTGACGGACGTGCTCGTCCTCCTCCCTGACACGGTGACGTACCACCTCCGCGGGGGACGCCAGCCTCCGCACCGAATGTGGCCCACGCGCCCGCCACCAAAGAAGCTTTGGGTCGACGACGGGAGGCGGGTTCCGCACCAAGATGCGCGCCCCTGAAGGTAGCACCTCCCAGTGCCAGCCCGGTGGAGCCCAGTCCCAGACATGGCGCCTCTGAAGCAGGACATCGTCGCCAACGAGTCGACGACGAGGATGCGCGCCGGGCATCGTTGACATCGAGAACAAATTCTATGCAATTTAACATTTTTCAAGTGCTTGAATTTGATTTTTGTAATTCTTTTTCAGTTGATTTTGCAAATACATAACAAAATTTTGCAAATACAACATTAAGATATATATTAACATTAAAATATTATTAATACATGGTCAACTTTTTTCTATGCAACTTTTTCCTATAAATATAAAAAACTAAAAAACAGAAAATCTATGCAAATTCCACCGTTCATCTACAATACATATATATATATACATATATTGTATAAAAATCTAGTGAAAAAACACTAAAACATTCATACATATAGTGAAAAAATAATCATCTAAAACATCTAACATGTGTGTGTGTGTGTGTGTGTTCGTGAATCATGTGTGTGTGTGTGGGCTCGGGGAGGGGCGGCCATGGCGCAGCAGGGAGAGGAGAGGGGGGAGGGGCTCACAGCGGGGCGAAGGCGAGGCGAGGCGAGTCGATGATGACGGCAACGGCGACTGCGACGACGACGGCGCGCGAGGTCGAGGAGGAGATCGAAGGGGGCGGCGAGGCCGACGCGCGACGGCGATGGCGTGGCGAGGCGACGGCGATGGCGAGGAGATTCGACGGCGACGGTGAGGCGAGTCGACGGCGACGGCGGCGGGGTGCTGATCCAGCAGCCTAGCGGTGTCCTGTGTTCGGCGTCGTCGAGGGGGGAAAAGCGATGAGTTCTGAAATTTTGCAAACTGCCGCTTATATACAAACACCTATAGTCGCGGTTGGTGGCTCCAACCGCGACTAAAGACCCCCCTTTAGTTGCGGTTGGAGCCACCAACCGTGACTAAAGGTGAAATTCACCCAGCCGAAGCGTCGGGAAGCGCAGGCCTTTAGTCGCGGTTGGTGGCTCCATCCACGAGTAAAGGGGGGCCTTTAGTCGCGGTTGGAGCCACCAACCACGACTAAAGACCTGTACTTCCCGTGTCGAATGTTTAGTCCCACCTTGCTAGTTGAGAGGAGCTCGCACCGGTTTATAAGCCCCGCCGCGGCTACTGTGTCGAGCTCCTCTCTAAGTAGGCCTTTGTGGGCCTATTGAACCTATGCTGCCCTGTGGGGCCTACTAGGCTGTATGGGCCTGCATCCTGGCCCAACTAGAGGTTGGGTTTCTAGTCGTATGCAGGCCGTGGCGGCCCAGTAGGCGGTTTTTTTTAATTTATTTATTCTTATTTTTTTTTATTTTCTGCTTTATTTATTTTCTTTTGTTTCTTTGTTGTTTTTTTGCTTTATTTAGAGTTTCTTTGTGAATCTTTTTGCTTTAGGTCACAAAAATTATAAACTTTCTGTTAGTGTCAGTAGTTTTCAAATTTGGATAGTTTAAATTTGAATTATTTGAAATTTGTGTGAATCACTAGTTTGTGAATAACATTACTTTAAAAATAAATTTTTTAGTGATTTTTTTCCGCTGTTTAATATTAGTGTGTTTTATCATTATATTCAATTTGGTAATTCTTAGGTTATTTAAAAAAATGAAATGCCTTTGTAATAGATGAGTTTTCGTCTGAAACCCTGATACTTCGAAAGAGATTGTCCATTTTGTACAGGAAGTGCATCCAGTTTTTGCCGTAACCCTCTCAACTTTTTAGCACATGTTATGTGGGTGAAATGATGATACCATGAAAACTTTCAACCTTTTCAGAGTTCATTTGTAGTGCTTTTCAATTTCAGGGTCATTTAGCTCAAAAAAATCGATAAATGCATGAAAAATAGCAAATGAAGTCAGAAAGAGTTAAAAATAGATGACGTGGCTTTGAATGGTGCATACTGAACACACAAAAAGTGTGGAGTTGAAATAAGTTTAAAAAAATGAAATGCCTTTGTAACAGATGAGTTTTTGTCTGAAACCCTGATACTTCGAAAGAGATTGTCCATTTCGTACACGAAGTGCATCCAGTTTTGGCCGTACCCCTCTCAACTTTTTAGCACATGTTATGTGGGTGAAATGATGATACCATGAAAACTTTCAACCTTTTCAGAGTTCATTTGTAGTGCTTTTCAATTTCAGGGTCATTTAGCTCAAAAAAATCGGTAAATGCATGAAAAATAGCAAATGAAGTCAGAAAGGGTTGAAAATTGATGACGTGGCTTTGAATGGTACATATTGAACGCACAAAAAGTCTGGAGTTGAAATAAGTGAAAAAAACTGAAATGCCTTTGTAACAGATGAGTTTTTGTCTGAAACCCTGATACTTCGAAAGAGATTGTCCATTTTGTACAAGAAGTGCGTCCAGTTTTTGCCGTAACCCTCTCAACATTTTAGCACATGCTATGTGGGTGAAATGATGATACCATGAAAACTTTCAACCTTTTCAGAGTTCATTTGTAGTGCTTTTCAATTTCAGGGTCATTAAGCTAAAAAAATCGGTAAATACATGAAAAATAGCAAATGAAGTCAGAAAGGGTTGAAAATTGATGACGTGGCTTTGAATGGTGCATACTGAACTCACAAAACGTCTGGAGTTGAAATAAGTTTAAAAAATGAAATGCCTTTGTAACAGATGAGTTTTCGTCTGAAACCTGATACTTCGAAAGAGATTATCCATTTTGTAGATGAGTGTATCCCGTTTTTGTCGTAACCCGTCAACTTTTTAGCACATGTTATGTGGGTGAAATGATGATACCATGCCAACTTTCAACCTTTTCAGAGTTCATTTGTAGTGCTTTACAATTTCAGGGTCGTTTAGCTCAAAAAAATTGATAAATGCATGAAATATAACAAATGAAGTCAGAAAGGGTTGAAAATTGATGACGTGGCTTTGAATGGTGCATACTGAATGCACAAAAAGTCTGGAGTTGAAATAAGTTTAAAAAAATAAAATGCCTTCGTAACAGATGAGTTTTTGTCTGAAATCCAGATACTTCGAAAGAGATTGTCCATTTTGTACACGAAGTGTATCCAGTTTTTGCCGTAACCCCCTCAACTTTTTAGCACATGCTATGTTGGTGAAATGATGATACCATGAAAACTTTCAACCTTTTCAGAGTTCATTTGTAGTGCTTCTCAATTTCAGGGTCATTTTGCTCAAAAAATCGGTAAATGCATGAAAAATAGCAAATGAAGTCAGAAAGGGTTGAAAATTGATGACGTGGCTTTGAATGGTGCATACTGAACTCACAAAAAGTCTGGAGTTGAAATAAGTTTAAAAAAATGAAATGCCTTTGTAACAGATGAGTTTTCGTCTGAAACCTTGATACTTCGAAAGAGATTGTCCATTTTGTACACGAGTGTATCCTGTTTTTGCCGTAACCCCCTCAACTTTTTAGCACATGCTATGTGGGTGAAATGATGATACCATGCCAACTTTCAACCTTTTCAGAGTTCATTTGTAGTGCTTTTCATTT